>JAYXIM010037423.1:0-37439 GCA_037575425.1 Anastrepha fraterculus | reverse complement strand
TAAGAGTATGCAGTCTGTTACATAAGAGCGTGGTTACTGTTAAATAATAACCACAATCGATTTTTCGAAAATTCGCAAATTTATTGATAATTTGTCCGTCAATACTCAATGCAAACCCAATTTCCTGCATTGTCAATTATGTCCTGGCACTGTCGGGGCATACTTTCCACTAGTTTTTTTGCATATTCTACCTCCAAATTTTCCGAATTTGTCGAGAAAGTTGATCTCAATTACATGACTTGCGTTTGCGAAGCTGCATTTTAATCAGAGCCCACACATTTTCTATGGGATTTGCATCCGGTGACTGAGATGGTTAATCCAAAGTGACAGCTCCGTTTTGCGCCTTCCACTCGCTACACGCTCGACTCCGATGTTACAGATCGTTGTCCTCTTGAAGAACCTAGCTTTCATTGTTCTTGATGTACCATTGCATGGTAGATGGTAACAAAGCCTATTCATGTTTTCGGCACTTAAAATCTCGGTAAATAAGAACAAAGTACCGAAATCTTTGTTGAGAAGCACCACCAAACATGGACCTTGACGGGGTGCTTAACAGTCCGTTGAAGCATCCTACTGGTGGAGGTTGTCCAGGCGTGTTTGATGCTCGGAAATGCCCAGAAGGAGGTTTCATTGAGAAAAAATTACGTTGCTCCAAACGCGGTCCAAGCTTTCCTTTGCCCATTCCACTCGTTTTTCAACGTGTTTTGCACTCAACATTGGTTTTTCCAAAGTACTGCGATATTTCAGTTTATTGGCAAGCAAGTGCCTGCGAATCGTTCCGCAAGATACGTCAACATCTTTTGCTTTCAATTTCACAGCAGCGCCACGCAAAGTTGGATCTTTCGAGAATAATGCGATAATCTTTTTTTCTTATTTTTTTGAGACTTTGCTTGCCCTTCCGCGATCAGGAAAATCATCAACGTTACCGACCTTTTTATAGCAATTTATCCACTTGCTAATGAACTGCTTCGACTTTCCCATATATTTCGCAGCAGCAGTTTGCGTTAATTTGGGTCCTTTTTCATGCAAACATAGAAAAATTGCATCAAAGTGAGAGGCGTAAACAGAACTCATTACGAAAAACCACTCAATTGAAGACTAAATTTGACAGACAGCTGACTTTTTACAAAAAGCATGAAGGACTGAGGTGCCCTCTATGTCACAGAAAAAGAAGCGTCCTGTTTCTGATTTTTACCTACGTGTAACAGTGACCACGCTCTTATGTAACAGACTGTAATAGCGATTTTGCAAAACTTGGCGAACTATTTCATGAGAAACTTATCTTCAAGCTCACTGGCAGGATTTTTTGTCGAAATCTGCGGGTTTACGGCTACGTTCCGCGCGGTCGAATATTTTCCTTGGTATTCCATATTTTAATTTTTCGCACCATTTCTTATGTTATAAATAGTTCATCGGGTTAAATAAAACATTTCTGATAACTGTTGCATCTTTTTCCTACTGTATAATTTTAATAGACCAACTGAAGCACCTCAAATGATGTCCGTTGTACAGACATTTGTGCCTTCTTTATTATTTTCGTACGATTTGAATGTTGATCAATAAATCACTCTTACGATTTCTTCATGACTAATTGAATTGATTGGCTTACGCGGGTGTAACAACTCAGTGAAATAACGGTATATGAAATCATCTAAGCAAACGATGCCGAAAATAAATAGTAAAAACCAAGGCGAATCTATTAAAGGTGGTGTTGGAAAATCAGCTGATTTGTTTTTTTTTTCTTTCGCCGTGTCCATGTGGCTGTCAGCTCATAATGAAACAAGGCGAATTCATTATTTGTTTTGTAGTTTCTCAATACTTTGCTTTGACAATCAAATGTACAGAACAGTGTTGTTGGTCTAGTGCCACTACCTTTAATGAATGCGTCTTGGTAAAAACATTTTCTTGATAGTTGAAAGCAGCATTTTTTTGTTGTTGTATTTTTGTTTTTGCTTGCTTTGATGGATTCAAAAGGTTTACCCTTACGAGATACTGGTAACTAAGCAAGTCAGTGAAATACTTGTAAAAGGCTCCCCAAATTCAATAAGAAGCGATGGTTTCAGTTAAAAAAATGCAAATAACTTGGATATTTTAGTATGCCAAAACATTTTCTTAACAAATTGTATAAGTATTTAAAACGAGTTTTTGAAAATGTGGTCTTTCGAAGCTTAAAAGTTCTCTAAAAAATTGAATTGATGAGAAGACGAAAAGCTGAGAAAGCAGCATTACTATAAAGGGTTTTTCAATTGGCTCGGGTCGATTTTTGCGCCCTGTGGCACCCATTTTGTTTTGGTGACATCTGTCAAATCTTTTGTTTATTATTCAGTTGTTTATGCCAAATCATCATGGCAAGTTCAACGATTGAACAGCACGTTCAAATGATAAAACTTTATTATCAAAATGAGTGTTCATTAACGCAAACGTTGCGCGCATTGCGCCCATTTTTCGGTAGACGTGGTGGCCCTTTAAGGTCGATTCTTCAACGTTTGGTGGCCAAATTTGAGACGACCGGGTCAATAAACAATCAGCCAACACCCGTACGTTCAAGGAACGCAAGATCAGCCGAGAACATTGCCGCAGTCCGTGAAAGTGTACAGCAGAACCCGAGGCAGTCTATTCCTCGCCGTGCACAAGAACTTGGCCTTTCGCAGACTTCAACTTGGCGAATTTTGCGTCGGGACTTGGGCCTACACCCGTACAAGATTCAACGGACCCAGGAGCTCAAAGTTGACCATAGACAACTCCGTTTGTTCGCTGACTGGGCTTCGAATCGTTTGGAAGAGAACCCCAGTTTTGGGCGAAAAATCATCTTTAGTGACGAGGCGCATTTTTGGATGAATGGCTGTGTTAACAAACAAAATTGCCGTATATGGGACGACACCAATACACGCGAGGTTCACCAGGTGATAATGCATCCTCAAAAAGTTACCGTTTGGTGTGGATTTCGGGCCGGCGGCGTCATTGGCCCGTACTTTTTTGAAAACGACGTTGCTGAGGCGGTCACCGTCAACAGCGAGCGCTACACAAGGATGATAACCAATTTCTTATGGCCCATATTGAACCATATGGACCTAGACGACATGTGGTTCCAGCAGGACGGCGCTACGTGCCACACAGCAAACGCCACGATTGACATTCTGCATGAACGATTTGAGGGTAAGATAACCTTACGCAGGGGTAATGTGAATCGGCCACCAAGGTCATGCGATTTGACCCCGCTAGACTTTTTCCTGTGGGGTTTCTTGAAGTCTCATGCAAATAAACCACAATCGGCCGATGCTCTAAAGGTGAACATAACACAGGCCATCGTTCAAATTCAGCCGGATCTATGCGGAAGAGTCATTGAAAATTGGACCACTCGGATCCGTTCCACCGTAAGAAGCCGAGGCGGGCATTTGAATGATGTCATATTCCACACTTAATGGCATATATGCGCCTTTCAAATAAAAAAATAATTTTGTAAATAACTCACACACAGCTTGTTTTATTCCATTTCAATATCTACCCGCCCTTATTGAAAAACCCTTTATAAAATCCATAGTTTCACGCGCATACAATATTTTTTCCGGATAACTTCCACTGCCGTACGGAGTTATGCCTATTTAACTTTGGTTGGCATTAATTGGTCCACCCTGTTGACACTTTCCATACGTACGTGTTATCTTAAATTATTGCAAAGAATACTGAGTACCTTTTTTGTTTTCTTGACACGATTTTTTTTTCCTGGTTTTTTTTTTTTAATACGAAGCTAACTAGAGCTTTTTACCTGATTTATGATGAAATGAAGACAAACAGAATTGAGGTGCCCATAGTTGCAAAGTTATCTCTTTTTCACGTTTAAATGAAGTCAATTCACTCCAAACATACAAAAACTACATCGAAGCTCTTTATCATCATCACGGCTGTATGCTTCTCAAAGGATATGCGAGAGATGCTACCGGGCAAATGGCCAAGAAGTCGAGCACGCAAAGTTGCAGGTAGTAGCAGTAAAGTTGTTTACAGTTACTTTTTTATGAATTTTCTTAATCATTATTGGTTTTCTGTGGAAATTTGCACGAATTGAGCCTAAGCTCTAAGTTCGGGTGGTACTGAACCTTTTTATACTCAGCGTACCTTTTGGAAATAGTAAATTTGTGTGTCTATTTCATAATTTTCATTGTGTTAGAGTTGAGTGTGATTGCTATTTGGTATCACCAATAGCAAAAAATTAACTCACATTAGTAGAGCCTTGCGGCTGCGGAGTTATTATCTGAATATATATAGTTAGACTCGCTAGTCAAGTGGTTACCATATCGAATAATGATTCTGCTTGCCTTCTATTTATTTATTAATACTTCAATCAACTCTTTTCAGTTCCGATTGTGCTTTTATGAATTTACGCACTTTTAACTGATAAGTGCAAGCAAAGGCAGTACCACATACCACCTTGATCAAAAAGTTCCCGGAACAACCGTCTGGGGATGCTCTAAGTCAACTGATTTGAGATCCGGTGTTTTTTGTTAGGTTTCACATTTGTGATTAACGCAATTTTATCTCAATTGCTTGACATTTGTAAAAGTTACCCCGTCTTGTTTTCGATTTGGATTCGAAAATAGATTTGAATTTGCAACAACGAGTTTGTTCGTGTGATGAAAAATTCGAGTTCTTTTGACTTGATCGTACGAAGTGAATCGTTCCCCAATAAGAACTGACTGCATTGATCGGAACAGATAGTAATCCGAAGGTGCAATGTCTGGGGAATACGGCCGGTTGGACAAAATTTCCCCATCCAGTCACTTTAAATATTTCTGGACCGATTTAGCAACGTGTGGCCTGGCGTTGTCATGCAGCAAAATCAGTTTGTCATGTCTACCGTCTCATTCCGGCCGCTTTTCTTTGAGAGCTCGATTCAAAGGCATTAGCTGCAGTCGATAACGATTGCCTGTGATGGTTTCAGATAGTTTAAGGGGGTGGTAGGGCTTAGCGCTAAAAAAAAACACTTGTTTTTTTTAATTTTTTACAAAAATATGGCTTAAGATACTTTAATAAAATCAGTTGCATGTTATTGTACATCTTTTCAATAAGTTTAAAAAAAAAAATTAATAATAAAATATTGACAAATAAGCCCATGACAGAGTTTTTTTTGGAGATATGTTTTTCGAGAGGTGCTCTGCGGTGCCAATCGGCATTCGTCGTAGAATCATCTGAAACTAAAAAAGTCTAATTTTTCAGTTAAAGTATGACGTAATGCTCCCCCCTACATTAATAAATTTTTTTTTTAATTTTTGTAGTTTTGGTGGCAAAAAAACGTAAAACGAGCATTTTTGGCGAAAAATTTCGCCTTATTTGTAAGTGAAAAACAACAATAAAAAAAAAAATAAAAAAAAAACAGTGTGGGGGGAGGTATTTTTGATTTAGAAAACGTGTGCCAAATTTGAAAAGAATCGGTTGAATAGTTTCGGCGAATTTTTCCGTGTCAATTCGCGGTCTTCATAACTCACGTTGAAATTGCCACTTTGGACGCGTCGAAACCACTCTTTACAAGTTGTATTTGAGGGTGCGTGATTCCCCCAAGTATTGATCAATATACGACACCTTTCAACTGCACTTTTCTTTAAAAGGTAAAAATTACGCATGACTTCCCGCAAATGCTGTTTCGGGACGAACTCAGACATTTTCGACGTCAGATAAAAAAGATCTTTACGCTTCAAACGAATGTCAACTACTGCGATCGAGACCTCACATATACACATTCAAATACCAGTATATTACTAGAGCAAACACTAAAATAGTATCAGGAGCGACACCTCTTTTACTTTAAAGAAAACAGCCATTTACGAATGGCATGAACACTTCAGAAGAGAGCGTGAGTCCATCGAGGATAACGAACGTAGTGGCAGGCCGTCGACAACGAAAATTGATGGAAACATTAACAAAGTGAAAGGAAAGTTCACCATCAGAAAGGTGGTAGAGAATTTGAACATTGCTTATGGATCTGTTGGTCTCAAAGGATCTGAGTTTCATGCAAACAAGTGATATCGTCGAAGACATGGCATCGAAGGCTGAATCCAACCGAACATTCCTCAAACGCATTAATACTGGAGACGAGACGTTGGCTTATGAGCATGACACGCAATCCAAACATTAGGCGAGTGAGTACAGGGCTCCCAATGGACCAAGACCAAAAAAGACACATCGTTTTCGGTCAAAAAAGATTGCGATGCTCAAAGTTTGTATGGATTACAACGGTATGGTACAACGAAAAATTACACCAGAAGGTCAGATAGTTAACAAAGACTATTACTTGGACATTATGAGTAATGTAAGTAATTCGCCAAAAAGGAAAGCATTTATGGGTAAATAACTCGTGCATTTTGCATCATGATAACTCACCGTCGCACAGTGCAATCATCACCTGTGAATATTTGACCATGAACGAAACGAATACAATTCAACAGCTATCGAATTCACCTGATATGGCACGAGGCAACGCGTTTTAACAGCCGTGAGTAAGTAATGGAAAACCCGAAGACGGCTCTGATGGCTATTCCAAAAATGGAGTTCTAGAAATGTTTCGAGAGCTGGATCAAACGCTGCCATAATTGTGTTGCAGTTGATGGGGAGTACTTTGAAGGCGATAGTATAACTTTTGAAGCCCGATCTCTATGCAGTCGTGATGCTTATATTCTTCTTATTGCTTTTTCGAATGTATTCATTACCACTGCCACCAATCATAAATCAAAGTAAAATTCTTTACCCATCATTGCATAATCTAATAAGTTCTTAAAAGATTTCAGTTTAAAATACTCCGAAACATTTCGAGACTAATGCAGCCTCAAGAGCTTTTTATTTCTAAAAAAGGCAATTAAGCATGAAAAACTTGTATTTGGCTGCAAAATCAATCTACGAAATTTCACAAGTAAAAACTCAGTTAAGGTTATGCGCGCGCCAAACTTTTATATTTGAAAATGAATTTTGATTTATTTAAGTTACAAATTTGCCAACAAAACTTTTTCTTCGCTTGCCACTTTTCGCAATGATTGCCTTACTTAACTTTTGCCCTATACAAATAATGGACCTAAGCAAATTTCACAATTTTTCACTCTGATACTTGGACATTTTTGTTTTTCCATCGAACTTGGCTGTATTACTAAGATGATATACGCCAGAAGTCTCCTATACTAATTACTCTACAAAATAATATACTTTGGCGGTTGTACAAAGGTTGCGCGCATACAAACAATATCTGTATGTATGTGTAAGTAATATTTCGCTATTGAAGCGCAATGTAAATGAATTTGTGAAAACTTTGTAAAACGCGATTTGAATTTTAATGAAGAGCAAGAATATCGTAAGAAGTAAAAACAAAAAGTTTGAAGCGGAAATCTAGATATATTAAGAGGTTAGGGTATTTTTTTGGAGTGAGGTCCTTAAAATATTTAACATATTACATTACGATGGGAGAAAGGCATAACATTTGAGAAGCCTTAAAGGGTTGCGTACACAGACATATTTAAATAGTGTACAAAGTTGCTTCACCAAGTTAGGGGTTTTCCTTCGGTATTATAAAACTAATTATATTTTAAAACTTCCGTATAAATATTTCGGAAAATTATTCATTAATTTACTTTAGTTGGACTGATTTTAAAATACCTCTGAAAATCGATTTATTATACGAGTATATAAAATTAGTTTCTAAATTTTTTTTTCAAACAAATGACCCCAGAGGATTGAATAACTTAAGCTTTTTTCTACTCGGCCTCTGAAGAAATCTGAGTAAAACTTGTGGAGCCAAGGAGCCAAGGTGCTTGCTTCTTCACACATCAGTGCCAAAGACCTCAAGCCTGATTCGAGCGAAGGCCAGAAGTAGTCCGCCGTCTCATTCTCCTCTCCACGCGCTGGGCAGAGTACACTATCTGAGATGTCTACCTTTTCCATGTGCTTCGCTCTTAGAAAGTGGCCCCTCATCAGTCCAACCAGCTGCCTACAGTCCCTTCTGCTTAATGACAGGAGGATCTGCGACAGGTAACATCAGTTGTGTACATCTGCAGCCTCTCTCAGCCTGCCAAGCTCGCTTGTGGGTTGAAGTAACCCGTTTGCTCACCGTGGTTTTGAAGACTGCGGTAGGGGGTGGACAACTTGTTTGGCTGGAGTCCAACCTAGTTACAGAGTCAGAGGTCTCGTTACCCGTGGCACCCAAATGTCCCGGGACCCATGTTAGCATCAGGATATTAAGTCTACCGACATAGTTCAGCCAGGATTTACAAGACTCGGCTACCCTTGAAGTGGTTGGAGGGCTGTTTAAGGCCAATAGCGCAGCTTTGCAGTCAGTGTTAACTAAATTATTAATTTGAGTGAATATACGAGGTGTGTTAAAAAAAAGGTGAATTTTCAAATTTCGCGAGCAAAGTATATTCGACTATTAATCGAAATATTTTTTTATGTTGGTAAATAAGACAAGTATTTTGCGTGTTCGGCGATTTTCTGCTAGCGAAAAAAAATGGATCAAAGAAGTTGCATCAAATTTTGTGTAAAGAATGTAATTAAGTGCTCAAAAACACTTGGTACAAACTTTTCAAAGAAGGCCGAGAAGATGTGAATGGCGACGCTCGCCTTGGATGTCCCATGGCTCATGCCACATGGCTCATGCCATGCAATCTTTTCGAACATTTTGGGCATGCAGTGTGTGACAGCGAAGTTCGTTCCAAAATTCCTGTATTTTGACCAAAAACAACATCGCATAAGCATCGCTCATGAATGACGTCAACAATAATCTAGATTTGCTGAAAAGGGTCACAATTGGTGACGGATCATGGGTACAGGGTTGCCCATATTCGACGAACCCGACGGATTTCGATGACTCTTTGGGCCCATTCCAATCGACGAGGCTTGTCCGCAGGCAACAATCTTTGCGTCAATTGAATCTTATACGGGAATAAATGCAAGTCAATGCGTATAATTCATTGTAAAGTGGTCCGAGCAATGCCCAACTGCTGAAAACGGCGATTTTGGGATGTCCTTGGCGTCGTCTCTGAGCAATTGGATAAGAAAGAGCATCACCAGTCGAAAACCTTTCGTACAAAAGTTTAATGGTGTTCTAAGAAGGCGCACTTTTCACATTATTTAATTTTTTATACGCACGTTGAGTTTTTACAATTGACTTCGTTTGTTGAATGTAAATTTCAACAATTTGAGAGCGCTGCGTGGCGTGTACTCTTCCATGGTAAAAATTTGCTTGGACTGACGCTTCCAACGCGGTATGTCATTAAGCGATCTGACGTCTCTGTCAAAAGATACAGGGTTGCCAGATGGGTCCGTCGAATATTAACAACCCTGTATATGGTTCTGACAACGAAACCAAATCCCAATCGTCTCAATTGAAGTCCAGGAGAGCCAAGACCAAAAAAGCACACCAAGTTCGATCAAATGTCAAGGTTTTGCTTACTCTTTTCTTCGATAACCATGGCGTAGTGCATCAGGAGTTCTTACCACAAGGTCGTACGGTAAATAAGGAGTATTACCTTGAAGTTATGCGCCGTTTGCGTGAAGCAATACGAGAAAAACGCGGTAATGTACCTGCTCACTCATCTTTGCTGGTGAGAGATTATTTGGGTAAAAACAGCATCGTGCAATATCATGCCTCAGCCACGTATTCACCAGATTTGGGCTGCGACTTTTTCTTGCTCAAAAGATTGAAGAGACCCATGAATGGGAAAATGAAAATTCACCTAATTTTTTGAACACACCTTGCATAAACTTAATGTTTGTTAATTTTGTGAAACGCGTAATGCTGTTAAAAAAAATAGCTTCAAAGAAATTAGCCAACAAAGCAAGTACCCTAATTCGTCAACTGTGCTTTCAAACAAAGGTTTTTTATAACACTCACCGCCTACCTGGATATAATGGCGAATTTCTTCGTGTAGTTTTGTCCAAAGCAAAAATTCTCAAAAATACTGTGGAGCCCATTATTTGCAGGAAAAGAAAAGAAGTTGCACATTACAAATTGGGGCACAAAAACGAGCTCAATCGAGTAATTTAAACAATAACACGATGATGTTTGGAGTGGTCTATAGAAGATTTGTGGTCTGTTGCATAAATCTTCTACCTATTAAATCATTTGGTGTAGCAAAAGTAGAGATGCCTCCTCCACTGCATTTGAAGGCCAAAGTGGAAAATCCTTGACTCTATGCGAGGCTTCCAAAGAGCGGTAGCTCGTTGCAGCGGTTTTGAATTTTCATCAACTCGTCCAAAAGCGTTTAGATGCTTACAATGCCGAAATAAATATATGTACAATATAAATACTTATATACACGAGGGCGCATCAGTCTCCATACAGAAAAAAATGGTAATGTTTTTCTATCGGAATTATAAAAGGTTAAAAGGTTGGCATCAAAAGGTTTATACAATTTTATCAACAGCATTAAAGTAATTATATTTGCAAAAAAATTGCGTTGAGAATGGTTTCATGAAATAAAAATATACGAAAATATATTTTCAATGATTTCTTAAAAGTCTGAATCGTGTAAGGATTGAAGTAGTTAAGTATGGTGAAAAAATTCATCACCTACTGAACAATCATGGTGAAAAGATTTTCAGAGGTGTACTAACTAGCAGACCGTTATTCGGTTCTGAGCGAATTTGACAAATATGCCGACGCCATTCGTTTTGTTTTTCACTAAGCTAAAGCTAAATTTTGTGAAACACAAAACAAATGACGTAGAATACAAAGTTACCAGAATTTTTTTTTTTCACCATACCTAACGAGCAAACCATGTATCTATCATTCTTGCTGAACAATCACTGCTTGAACGAGAGTGGAATGAGCGGATAGAATTTTATGGTGAAAAAAAATCAGAAGATGTGGCCAATATTAGATCATTAGCGAGTGTGAAGGAATCAGCTGATTGGCTGACGTAGCTGGGGTTATGACAGCGATTTATTTACGAAAAACTGAGTTTGTATTGGTGATATACGAAAAAATCAACACAGTGATACTTCATATTGCTACGTTGTCGTCTGAACAATGACCAAGGTGAATTGAACACTGAAGATGGCTTCTTTCTAAAACAGATACTTTATTTTTCAAGTTTTTGGAAGTCTGACGTGCAAACGAGTTTTGCATTTTTATTACTACTTAATACTTCCTTAATTTTGTGTCAAAATTTCAAACAAATCAGAATAAAACTTATGGAGATACTGTAAGAATTTAGTAAGGACAACTTTGAAGTAGTGAGACTTTAAGCACATCTTATGGTTTTTTTCCAGAAACCGAGTTTTGGTTTTTTTGTATTTTTCTAAAGCCTCACACTTCCCTAATTTTGTGTCCTTGTATTTGTTTATTCTCGGTACCTGACGACACAGCAAATTTGGTAGGCGCAATCTTGTATTCTCTCATTTTTGGACCAAACCTGGCAGTCTACCATCCTTGGTATTCAAGCTGTCTTCAAATCCGTCTTCCAAAAAAAGTCGAATATATTTAGTATACAAAATCGCATTATTTTTTTGCCGTTGATATGAGTTTTAAACATTTTTATACAGACCACTTAAGCTTAAATTTTCTGAAGGAGATTTTTTGGGGAAAAATTGTATTTATAAGAAACTCGATTCTTAGAGGTATTTTCAAATGGGTTCAGTTCAGGTAAATCTTAATGTTTTTCCGAAATATTTTGGCGGAAATCTTAAGGCATAATAAATTTTACAAACGCACTTTCGTTTGAGACATTATGAGGCACCCTAACACTTCTATATGGAAGTGTACAAACTTCCACGCACTCGCTTCTTTTCACACATACAGTTCACTTTTACTTATATACTATAAGTATTCGGACCAGCTTCAGAGCTGCGCTATTGACCACTTTAACTCGAGAGCTGGCTGTGAAAAGCCTTGATAACACAAGTACATATAATTAATCATACCATATATTAATTTACTTAGGTGTGTTAGTATGTAAGTACCTACATACTTCAACCGGCACCTTTGTATTAACGCACACATTTACATACCTACACACAGCTATAAGTACGTAACTGAAATGTCAACTCACCGACGGAAGCGTCGTCGGTAGAGCATCGAATTTTTATAACAAAATCTTGTAATGATAGCAGAGCAACAAAAGCAACTGTGAAACGGGCCAAGGGAGTGCTCTGATAGCTGCTTTCGGTACCGGCTTGAGGCTGTGGCATTGACATGTGTCCGACATTTTATGTGCGTAAACGTAGCCATCACTGTCAAATGGATTGGCTGCTGTCACACGCATATATACGAGTATATGCACGTTCATATGCAAGCACACTCGCACACATATATATGTGTGTAAGCAATTTGAGTATCAACTGTCATTTCCTGGAAAATTTATTGGCGTCTCTCGCAAAGAGGCAGGCCATTATGAGTTATTTATATATGCTTATGCTTATGGTAGGTACACAAACTGTTACGTATACGAATATACGCACAAATTTGTGTACTTATAAGTAAGTATAAGCCTTGTAGAGAATTCGGGATCATGGCTAGTGTGCATATCTCTTTGTTTTTGACGTGATAACGTCTTATAATTCGATTTAACAGGCTGCACGCACGAAAAAATGTGTCGTTACCTTGCTCATTTGCCGTTACCTTGCTCGTTTGTCGTTACCTTGCTCATTTGTCGTTACCTTGCTCATGTGTAGTTACCTTGCTCATTAGTGTTACCTTGCTCTTTAGTGTTACCTTGCTCTTTAGTGTTACCTTGCTCATTAGTGTTACCTTGCTCATTGCATTGAATGAACTGCAAGCGAAAGCGCGGAACGAACAAAGCAAACGAAAGGCAACGTTCGACATCTTGCTCTCTCCTATTTAAGTGAGCGTATTGTATGTATGTATATGCGCATATGTAAATATATAAATTCACGTATTTGTATTTGCATATGCCTTCTTATTGATTATTATTAATTTGATTTACTTGAAGAATTTAAAATAAAACCAAGTTTGTTAATAATACCTGTTGTTTTAATGTTATTATTATTAATTTTTTTAATCAAAAAGATGCATACAAGTCATATGGACATATCAAATATACGAATCTATTCCGTACGCAAGCAAATGTAAGCTAATGTGCTTGAATTGCAAGCGAAAGCGCGGAACGAACGACAAAGAGCACAATCGGCCCCCGCGTTCGGCAACGTTCGACATCTGGTTCTGTCCTACTTGAGTGAGCATATATATGTATGTATATGAGCATATGTAGGTATATAAATCCACATACTTGTATTTGCATATGCCTTCTTCCTGTGTGCATGGTAATGAACCATTTCTCTGTTGAGAATAGGACGATGATAGAAAAAGTAGGAAATTAAAGGGAGTGTTTCGAGTGTAAAGTGTCTTGAGAAAGTCAAATCGATGATGATGCCTCTTAGTGTTGTTGACTTATTAACGTCTGATGCACATTCGAAATTGAAGATATCTTTCATGAATTTGATAAAGGTTCGTAATTTTTCACGTTTGTGTAAATGTAACTTGACCTATTCCATTGCAATTCCATTTACCTCCTCCTTTATATCCATACAAAATATCTATCAAACAAAAAAAATTCAAATTTTGTTTTGAAAATTGCAAACATTCCATCAATATTTTCTTATGACGTTGTCACGTTAAACTATCGTCAGTAAACCAACTTTACAGACAACCTCTTTTTTTTATGTTAAAAGTTTACCTCCGAAGGAGGAGAACACACTTGGACGGTATCTATAGTTCGTTCATTGTGATATCACTGAACGGAGAGAGAGAAAGTGAGGAGAGTGGAAAGGAGAGAGAAAAAGTGAGAAGTGGTGGTCTAGAAATTTCAAAAGTACAGTACAAATTGGAAAGTACAGTATCTTAAGAGTATACTGTGAAGTTTTCATGTGGAAATTGCCAATATTATAGCCTCTACAACCCTTTAACTAGGTAGAGAGTGGTCCGCGCGCTTCTGTACCTCAAACTTTAAACTCATTTACCTCGAAACGACTTTTTTCGGCCTGGTGTTGTCAAAAAAAAAAAAACTATTCAACCGAATCGTCTGAAATTTTAATATGTTGTTCACAACTGGCTATTGCTCGTACTAGAGTCTTATTATTATTTCAGTTATTTTGTATTTTTTTTATTAAAATTAGAAAAAACCCGATTTTAAGAGTGTCAAATTCAAAACCACAACATTTTGTCAACTTTTTTTTATTTTTTATTCTAGTAGCGGGACATAGCTCCAGTTATATAGCAATTAATAATTCTTTTTGGTTTTTGTGTTTCAGATAAATAGAAGAGCCTTAATGGACAACACCATCTAAGTGAAATTTCTCGGGGGTTCAACTTCAGCACCATTTTAAAAATTATTAAAATTAAAAAATTTTTTTTTGTTTTTCATTTTTGAATGTAAAAGAAGTTAAATAAAAAGCCTAAAAATTTAAATATCGTTTTTCATTTTTTTTACTGTAAAAAAAATCCTGAAAATGCCCTAAATTTTCGAGCTCTAGAACACCGGGATGCTATAAGATCTCTGACTGCTTAGGAGAAAATGCTCCAGGTAGGTATTATCAAAGCCTTATAACTCTTCAAGTGTGATTAAAAAATGATAGTCAAGACGCTTGAATCTTAGCCCCGTGAAAGCAGGTTAGTTGGGGAATAGACATCACCTCATCAGATGCTCATCATCTGCTCGAAAACTATCCCAAAATAGCCTATAGGTTTTGTTGAATGGATATCAATCAGATAGTGCTCGTTTAATACACCATTTAATGGAGAAATGCTGCTTTGTTAGCCTTAGAAGTTTTCTCGAACTTATAATCTACGCGTTGTCAGAATCACTTCGCGTCCTCACATGTTAGTATTCTCGCCCAGCTCTCGCTGAGCTGACTCAAATTCTCAACTGCCCAGTATCTGATCACAGGTAACCAAGAAAATCTCAACCCTCTGCCTGCATGGAGAAATTATTCACGGGCTCTTTATCTAGTCAGCTCAACAGCGATGCAGTGTGCTACCAAATGCTAGAGACCTGGCAGCCTTATAAGATTTTTGGCCCAGTATTCAGATGCAACTCAAAGAGAAGTATGTCACTTCCGCACCAATTTCGATCGCACAATCTTTTGAGTTTATGACTTGGATTGCCGCCTGATTATAACAAAAAATTTTTAAATGCTTAGAGTCCACTTATAAGTAGCAATTTTACTTTGGCATCCATTTAAACTAAGCGTGAACGCTTGATTTTGTAGGCTTAGTTGAATTAGCATTTTAATTGACTTTAATCGACTGCTGCTCTGGTAACAGCTACCTCCGCTTGGAAAACAATATGGAAAACTTATGTGCAACATCGATTCGGATTGGACCCTGTCGTATTATGGGAGTCAATCACTACATGAGAAACATACGAGTTTTGAGTCTTCCCTGCCGGGTCAAAATTTGTACTTTATATGCTTTGCTGGCTTCTGAAATTTACGCATATGCCAGAGACTTAGCTGTCATACACGTAATATACCTTTTGATAGCTATGCTGCAAGATAGATTATAAAATTTTGCAGTACTGGCGGGTAAATAACTGTGGAAGGATGAAAAGTTAACGCGCTTGTAAGGGTGAGCCATTGGCCGCTATTTTATGTTACATATTAGCGCTCGAAATATACATACGTGCATACCCGAATTACGTTACATTTGAGCAATGTAACGAAAACATATCACTACAATGAGTGTCGTCAGGCGAGTGTCGATTTCAGGCGAGGCGCATTTCCATCTCGGTGTGCTATGTTAGTAAACAAAATTGAAGTATCTGCTGGCCGGAAGGCTTGAACATTATTGACAATCTTTTTGATTGGCGTGGTAACCACTTACATGATTTTGGCCGAGTTTAACGATTGGCGCTTCTTTATCGTGTTAACCGGCGCCAGTTGGACGTACCAAGTGAAACCAAATTCTTCTCCACCTAATCTTTCCAATACAGAGGAGGCCTTCCTCTTCCCCTACTACCACCAGCTGGTACTGCATCGAATACTTGTAGAGCCGGAGCGTTTGTATCCTTTCGGACGACAAAACCCAGCCAACGAAGTCGCTGGATCTTTATCCGCTGCGCTATGTGGTTGTAAAGCTCATTGTTGCATCGCCTGCGATATTCGCCGTTGCCAAATTGCAAAGCTCCAAAAATCTTGCGCAGAATCTTTCTTTCAAACACCCCAAGCGTTTCTTCGTCGTATGTTGCCATACGTTTGGACGGGCTTGATGAGAGCCTTATAAAGTATTATATTAGTTTTGTTCGCGAAGAGAGGACTTTACTATTTAATTGCCTGCTTTGGTGCCGATACGAGATGAGTGCGCCTAATCACAGGAGGTAATTTGTTCTGTATTTGTCCACCACCGGCCCCATTCGCTTTGTTTCTTTATCCAGTTTGGAAAACGCAGGACTAACAGCGCGGTTGTTAAGAACGTTTATGTCAATATCATCGGCAAACGGCAACAATTGTACGCCTCCTTTGGTGTTTTCTGAGACTTGGCGTATTGTGAATAACTGGTTGATGGTGGATTTTCTAGGTCTAAAGCCACACTGATAAGGCCCAACCAGTTGATTGATGGTGGGCTTCAGACTTTCACACAATGCGCTCCCTAGAACCTTATAGGTGATATCTAGAACACTAATCCCTCCATAATTGGCACAGATTGCAGGATAACTTTTCTTATGGATTGGGCAGAGTACACTTAAATTCCATTCGGCAGGCATGCCTTCATCCGGCCATATTTTTCATAGAAGCTAATGCATGCACCTTACCAGCTCCTTGCCGCCATGTTTGAATAGCTCAGCCGGCAATCCATCGGCTTTAGCCGCGTTACCGCTATTCTCACCTTGTGAGGGTGGGGTAGCTGGATGACCGTTTCGTCGTAAACGATTGGGTATCGGGATCTTTACGTGCTCTGTGACATGCATGCGAATTTCGTTAGCTGGGTAAAAAAATAGGTTCAACAACTATTGTATGGACAATGGCACCCCGCAAGGTTCACCCCTATCCGTTATCCTCTTCACTATAGCTTTTGATAAGCTTAGTACAATTTTTTCCCATTTCCCTAACATTTCCCACCAAATGTATGCAGATGATGTGCTTCTATTTTCTAAAATTCCTAACCTAAATGTCGTTATGGCTACCTTCACAGACATCCTATCCCGCATTTTCTCATGGTCCCTTTCTTCAGGCGTTTCAATCTCTCCAAATAAAACTAAACTACTACATATTTGTAAGAAACAAAACTGTAATATACCTACGTTTACATTTAACAATACAAATATTATTTGTACAGATAGTCATAAGTTTCTAGGTATAGTATTAGATTCTAAGTTTTCCTTTAAACATCACTGTAAATACGTTAGAGATAATTTATTTCTTAAGTTAAACATTGTGAAATATTTATCATGCAAACGCTCGCTTATCAACTATGAATTGCTGGTCAACGTTACAAAGGCGCTCCTCTTATCCTCTATCAACTATGGCGTAGAAATATATGGCCAACATGCTAAAAATAACATCAAGCTCCTAGCGTCTCCTTACCATACTGCTGTCCGACGATCTTTACGTGCATTTCCTACTTCGCCAATAAAAAACATCTTGGCAGAATCAGGTCTACCATCACTAATCGACAATGTGGAGGACAATATAAGGAAACTTTATCCTAAGCTTGCTCTCACTTCTAATGCTTTGCTACAAAAATGCTTTCACTCGGCAGCTGTGCGTGCACGGACTCCTAAGATAGCTTCATCAATTTCCAAATGCGCCTCTTTTGCAAAAGACAATGGACTGGCCTTAAGACTATTCTCGACGAGACATGGCCATCACCCGCCATGGGTGCTGAAAAAATCATCTTTTATAAACGACTTAAGTTACATGCAAAAATCTAATACGACATCGGCAGAGTATTGCGCACATTTTTTAGAAATTTCATCTCGCTTTAAAAGCACTAGTTGGCAGCTAATCTTCACCGATGGTTCCAAAGCGAATTACACTTCCTTTGCTGTCGTGAAAGAGAATGGAGAGCCTATATCGTATGGACTACTACTTCCGTTTTGTTCAATTTTCACCGCTGAAGCAACAGCAGTTCTCTACGCCATGCAGTATTCGTCAAAATCGAAGGGGAAATACATTATATGCACAGACAGTATGTCCTTTTTTCAGGCCATAAAGAACTATAATAACTCCAACCACATTATTGGAACCATAAGAAATATCTTGATTTCTCACCCTCATAATATCAAAATCATGTGGGTACCAGGGCATTCATGCATCAACGGCAATACAATGGCTGATAATACTGCCAAGGATATGAGCATTACTCCTACGATCACATCAAATCTTTTATGTAAAAATGATGTTTATCGACTTATAAAGCAGCATAGGCAAACCAAACTAGTAGCTGACTGCTGTCACTATAGCCACCATTACTCCAGGATTAATTCTAATCTTACTAAACCAACTTATCTATCATCCCTCCCATCTAACTATACTACGCCATATACTCGCCTACACATTGGTCACAGTGTAATCACCAATGCATATCTACTGCAAGGGAGGCAACCAAGCCTGTGTCCATTTTGTAATACTCCAGTCAGTATCCTGCACTTCTTAGCCTTTTGCCCTGGACTAGATAGACAAAGACAGCAGAATTTTGATGGTCATGATGCACTATCGCTATTAATTAACCCTTCCGATTCCAACATTTCGAAAATCTATAAATTTCTGAAGGACTCTGATCTTCTACGACGTATATAAACCAGAAATTCTTCACCAGCCAGCTGAAAGCCTCCGTTGCTAGCGCTGCGTTATCTTTTTGTTTATTTAGCATTCTATTGTTAATTAAGCTTTTAAAAAATAAAAAAAATAAAAAATAAAATAAACTATTGTATGTTAGCTTAGCCTCAGACCTATTTCTAAAAGCCAAAACTAAATCAAAGCTACACTTCAACTGAAATGTGAACCAAAAATAAATGAAAACTTAATTCAAATCTGCAACCACAACTAAAGTTCAAGTTGAAATTAAAATACTAGAATTTAAAGTAAAACTAAAATAACTACTAAAATTTAAATTAAATGTAAAAAACGAAATTAAAACTGAATAAAAATTAAAATTAAAAATAAAGTTAAACTAAGAAAGTTGAAATTAAGTATAAATGTAAAACCAGAACTACAACTAAAATTTTAAATGAATTAAAACAGAAAATAAATGTAAATATATAAATAAAACCAAAATTACAAAAAAAAAAAACGAAACTTAGATTTTTAATACGACTAGATTTAAAAATTATTATGAAACTGAAGCTGTAACTAAAACTAATACCTGGCGTACCAGTTAACCGTTTTGAGCCATATCCGCCTATCTACCAAAAGGTCTGCAGTCTTATACCAGAATATAAAATACCATACAAAATATGCCAACTCTATTTTCCTACACAAACGCACAAACATACAAACCGCGCTTTAAAAATCGGCTCAATCAAATTTTCATCCATATGCACATAGCATACACAACTGCCTATGCCACACAAAAATTTCAAACCCAAACAATCAATGCCAAATAAGTGCACTCAGAAGAGTGAAAAAAAAAACAACACTACAACACCAATATTAAACTGAAAACACTTGTGGCACTGAATGCTAAAATACAACAACTTGTATGCGTTACTTCCATGGCTTCACAGTGCGCAATCACAACCAGCATCACTGTCATCACCAGCCAAATATGTTGGAATGCCAGAAGCACTAAGATTGTCGACACCGCCAACAGTAGCGACACCGTTTTCATTTAGCACACAATTTCCAACGCCATCAAAGCAATCATTCGCAACGTTGCGCCCTTAGATAACGTGCAACATGCACACAGTTGTGGTGTTTGTATGCATCCCAGTATGTGTGCGTGTGCTTGCCAGTGAATGCAAGAATAACCGCAGTTGGCAGCCAAACACGCGCCACATCAAAGCCAACGATAAAAATGAAGGAAAAAGAAATAGCGACTTTTCATTCTCAGTAAAATTGTGGCGTTTTAGCTTCCTTTTGCTCCCGTTGGTTTTTACATATATTTGTTTACAATGGACTTTTCACTCTTTAAAACCAAACCATACATACAAACTCGGCATTTGAGCGGTTGTTTTTAGATGCTTTCATGTCATCTTGCAGCTGGCAGCAGCATTGAAGAGAAGTGTTGAACGATTGTCCACACCTAGCACAAACAGAACGAAAGCCTGCCAGTACTTCAGTTACAGAAGGAATGCTTCAAATGCTTGCTTTTTTCACTTGTTCTTCTCTGCTTAGGATCGGCACACTGTTAGTCATGAATGGATCTTACTAGCCGCAAACGCGCTTCGAAAGCTTATTGGCGCGCATTTCACGCCATGCAGCGACGCCCGTCAAAAGTATTAGGAATGTTTTTCTTAGTAACCATCTCAGCTGGGTGCTTTCCAATAGAACAGCCGCAAATATTTTAACTAAGAGCTAAACATTTACTTGACTCATTTGCCACAGGTTGTGCTTTTGGCCCACACCAAAGTGGTTGGCTTACACAGCTTGGCATATTTATGGCAGACTGCTGTAATATTGATGCTACAATTTTGAAGCGTCTAGAAAAGATTCGTTTAACTCGCACAACTCGCATTTAATTCCATACTACTTACGTACAGCGACAAAACGAAAGCACATTAACATTTTTACCAGTTTGGGCTAGAAAAAAAGTTTGGTTTGGTGTTTCATAGCTTATTAAGTTTTACTATAATAAAAGCAAACGTGAAGTTGCTGCATAATCACGTAATTTTCGTGCATTTATATATGAAGTGAATGCTCAACATCGTCAACATCTCAAAAAATATAAAAATAAAAAATTAACTAGATTTTTCAGCAGCTGCGCACTTGCATTTTAATGTACTAAAATTAAATAAGCTATACAATTGCATATCAAAATTTGTCCCGAAATTCCATTTGAAAACTGTGCTAGTAGATGAAAATGTTTGGTAAATTTCTCTAAATTTTGTATAAAATTTAAAATTTGGACGTATATGGTTTTTATTAGTAAACTAGATGACCCGGTGAACTTTTTTTTGATTTTTGATTTTATTAAGTTAAGTTTTTTATTAATCAAGTATTTCAATGAAGCCTTAATAGATTGCACTTTTCAGTTAAGCACCTTGTGATAGACACATTTTTTGTCTTATTATCAGGTGCAAGAACAAACAACGAAGATGGTTTTCCGACCCGTAAACATGCCACATATAATTGTCCATGTGAAAAACATTGATTTTCTAGATTCAGACCACAAACTTTCAAGGATTGGCCTTGTGATTTGTTAATGGTCATGGCGAATGCAAGATGGATCGGAAATTGAAATCTTTTAAACTCAAACGGAAGATCGGTTGGGATCATCGGAATCCTCGGAATGAAAACTTCTTCACCTTCGAATTTTCCTTTGAGTATCGTCGCGTAAAGCACATTGTTCATCAATTGATTTACCACCAAACGCATAACGTTGCATAGTTTTGTGAACTTATGTTTCGAAGCACGATTGCTACGGAGCCAACTTTTAGGCGTAAATTGTGCGGCGGTAAGCCAGGCACATCCAAGGAGTTTAAAAATTCAATTGGATAGTTGGTGGCTTCATCTTCATCATGGATTTGAATGAATGCATTGTTCCAATGATATCATTTTGAATTATGTAGTTTAGGTCATCTACATCTTTATTCTGAGCCGCTAAAATTGCTCGCTCACTCAACCATTCATTATTTTTGTAGTTATTAATGATGTTTGGGAATACTTTATTAATAAGTTCGTCTTTCGATGAGACAAAGATACAGAAATTCTGAGGAAATGGAATCAATCCGCTCGATTCGTCGACAGGTACTCGACCATTACCGATAGTCAGTAATTGCTCAGAGAAATCTTCAGTAAATGTATCATTGAATAATGCAACTCTCATGTTTGTTGTCAGCTGTAGTTTCTTCACATAGCGCCATAGATTCGATGATTTGAGGGAAGCGTTTATTTCGTCAGCAGCCGTTGATCTTGGAATTACTGGCAGTATTTGGCGGAAGTCGCCAGACAGTAAAATCATTGCGCCTCCAAAACATCTCGAGTCATTGCGTATATCTTTCAATGTTCGGTTAAGTGCTTCTAATGCACGTTTATGTGCCATTGTGCATTCGTCCCAGATGATGATTTTCGATGCTGATAAAACTTTGGCCATGGCTGAGTTTTTTGAAATATTACATGTTGGTTCTTCAATTTTTTGAAGATTTAACGGCAATTTTAATGCTGAATGAGGCGCACGGTATCCTTCTAATAATGTGGCTGCTATTCCAGAAGAAGCAACTGCAAGCGCAATGTTGGATCTCGCACGAACAGTGGCTAAAATTACTGACATGAGAAATGTCTTACCTGTTCCGCCAGGGGCATCAAGGGCATCATTAATGTATCATAAACTTTTGGCGATTCAACAGTGGTACATTCGTTTGAACTACTAAATCTAATTCCTGGTGACCATATTCATGGCGTCATGCGTCATTCATTTCACGATTTGTGCGCTGGCATTCCCATACTGACTAATAAACTACCGCACATAAGGTAACACATGTCTTCGATCAAGAGTAAAGCCCGATTATGTATCTCCTCATTCATCTCAAGATCCGGATTTCTGGAATTGACACGAATTTGAGGCAAAATATCTTCTGACCTTATTATCCTTGTATTTATGTCATAGGTTAGATGAGTTCGATGGAAAGCATGTCGAAATGATGATACCAAATAATGTTCATATCTGACTTGGAGATGCAGATATAATGGCTTCAACGATTGTCGTATCCCAATGGGTATCGTTTTCTAGTAAATTGAGTTCTTTACATGCATCACGATATGTTGGGAATAACAGTCCGTAGTGACTAAAATGTCTTTGACCCACGCACACTTACCAGCAACAACCGCAAATAGAAGCATTCATCATTCTTTGGATGAACTGTATACATACGACCAAGAGCATCAGTAGAACGCACATCCGCAATGTTTCGTATCCTTCTTGCATAACGGCTTTGTTGTCTTGGTCGCGGTATTTATAATGATGATTCAAAGAGAATACAAATTACTGTGATTATATATTTCTGAAAAAATTTATATTATCAAATTTTCTATTTAACCATTGACAAAATTACGTTTAGCTGTCATTTGCGTTTTGTTATACCACATTTTATAGTGTCTTCATGGAAACGCTTCGAATGGCATAAAATATATCCTATGTCCGTCTCCTGGTTCTAAGTTACCTCTCCACCAATTTTCAGCCAAATCGGTTCGATGAACTCAAAAACTACTGGACCGATTATTATAAAAATTGGTATATACATATATGTATTTTTCCACGGAGAAGGTTTGTAGAATATGCTAATTGATGCCACTCGCCACAAGGAGGCGCTGCAGAGTAGCAACTTCTGTCCTGTTCAACCGATATTAGCAGCCAAAAACATCGATGTCAATACCATTCACTTCACCATTCAGCATGGAATACCCAGTGAAACCACAACATATAAGTCTATCCATATTGTGGAGAATCAAGACGAGGTTGTCAACTATACAACAGAATTCTTGAACTCGCTTGATTTGCCAGGCATGCCGCCGCACGTTCTTACATTGAAAATTGGCGTACCCATCATTCTTCTTCGAAACATGAATCCACCACGACTTTGCAACGGAACGGGACTCTCAGTCAAGAAAATGATGAACAATGCTATCGTGGCATCAATTTTGACTGGAAAATTCAAAGGTGAAGACGTACTGTTGCCACGTATCCCAATGATCTCGACAGATATGCCATTCGAATTCAAACGTTTACAGTTCCCGGTGCGACTCGCTTTCGCAATGACTATTAACAAAGCACAAGGACAATCGTTATAAGTGTATGGATTAAATTTGGAGCATCAGTGCTTCTCACATGGACAGCTCTATGTGACTTGCTCACGTGTCGGAAAACCTTCTGATTTATTCGTCTACGCACCAGATGGAAAAACAAGAAATATTGTGTATCCCACAGCATTTCAATAAACATCGAATTGAAACTAAACTTTGTAACGACACAATTTTTTCGAAATAAACAAAATAAATAAAATGGTTTGGAGTGAATAGAATATTTGAGTACTGATTTTTCTTCAAAGTGATTTTTCTTAAATTTATTTTAGTTGTTGGCGTAGCAACGCGCGCCGCGTAGAGCTAGTACTTTTATAAAAAAATAGTGAAAATCCAAAAAAAGGGGTAAGAAAAATAGTCAAAACTCGTCAAAACATTGATTTACTGTCATATATCGCAGGCTGTGCATGCGGATTCTATACTACTCACGCCTATTTCAAAATTAGTCTAAATGTGGGAGTGTTTTTTTTAAGTTTGTACTTAAAGCACCTTTTTTTATTTATTTTGTATTTTTATCTGAATGCATTTTCGGAAGATTTGGCCACAACAGCACTGTAATAGGCATTGATACAGAGAGAAACGAAGAGGATTGGGAGTTCACCAGACCTTTGCCCCAGAGTGGCGAAATAAATCCATTGTTTATTCATATTTCAAATAAAACAGAAAACATTAACTACTTGAAACAATCGAATTTCAGTTGGTTGAATCACTGGGCGATGTATGTTTAGTGTGTCTTGTGTAGTACGGATTAGTAATAAATATGCTGCTCATACGCCCTGGCGCACAACTAAATTAGATCTATTAAATCAATTTTCTTCAACTACTTGTGCACCTCTAGACATATTACAACCACCAATACAGCCAATAAGATTTACAACAAATAACATAGTTTCAGTTATTTATCAACTTAAACTTCAAAAAAGCACAAGGTTACAACCAAATCACTCCAAAGATGCTAAAAGAGCTTGCCAATAATGCCGTTCTTCATATCACCTACTACTCAGAAGTTTGGAAATGATCTCAAATCTCTATGACCGGTAAACCTGGTAAAGTTTAACCTGCTAGTCCATTGTTTGTACCTTCGAAGCTATTTGGAAATATGCTCTTGCAGAAAATAATGCCCTTTATTCATGAAAACGTTATTATTTCTTAACACTAATTTGGACTTAGACCAAAACAGTATACAACTGAGCAAGTTCATCGTATTGTGTCCTTTATGCGAAAGTTGTTTGAGAAAAAACTGTACTGCACTGCACTGTTCTTAGATGTAGCACGAGTGTTCGATACGGTATACTATTACCTACTTGCTGCAAAACTACTTCACTGATAGAGAATTTGTTGTAAAGCAAACATATTTTTTCTCTCGACATTGTATGATAGACGCTCCTACTTTATACGTATTAAACACATCTGATATGCCAACGAGAGGAAAACAATGACATCAAAATTTGCCGATGATACTGCAATACTTTGTCCTAAAACAGACCCACAAGTGGGTCTATTGCATACAGCAGCAATAGAGGCATGACTTAAAAACTGGAGAATAAAAGCTAATTAAACCAAATGCGTGCATATTTTTTCTGCTGTAAGGAAAGAAACTTGCCCTGCAGTTGCAATTAATGGTCAGAATATTCAACAACAAAAATGAAATAAAATATCTTGGAATTCACTTAGATGGAAGACTCACATGGCGGATTCATATTGAAAAGAAAGTGAATAATATCAAGCTTAAAAAGAAAAACCTATAATGGATGCTTAATTCGAAATTAGCATTAGCTCTAGAATACAAAGAGTTACTATATAAAGGAATGCTAAGCCCAATATGGACAAATGGCATAGAAATGTGGAGAACTACTACGCCTTCAAATATCGAAAAACTTCAGGGAGTGCAATCTAAAGCCTTGCGTATAACACAGGCCGACAAAATTTAACCAACATTCAGACCCAGAAACCAGACTATATATTTCCGAAGGTTTATGATGCGCTGAATCCAAATCTGGCCTCAGAATTGCTCTATCAGCTCTGGTTTTCGAGATATCCTAACCTAAAAGTGCAAAAACACCATTTTTGCCCATATTTGAGGTTATGTAGCCTTGCAGATGTTTTCTTTCACCAAAATTAAAGGATGGCATCTTTAAATACAATCCTTCTTTTTTCAAATGGCGTTTTGTTTGCTCAAATATCATTTTTTTTCGCAGAGATATCGCATAACCTCAAATATGGGCAAAAATGGTGTTTTTTGCACTTTTAGGTTAGGATATCTCGAAAACCAGAGCTGATAGAGCAATTCTGAGGCCAGATTTGGATTCAGCGCATCATAAACCTTCGGAAATATATAGTCTGGTTTCTGGGTCTGAATGTTGGTTAAATTTTGTCGGCCTAGTTCCATTAAACACGAAAGATACGATTATCGTAAAAACTCAAACTAATAAATTAATTTTAGTTATCAATCCGAATTTTGCATGGACAGAGAAGCAGATATTAGTTTAAATTATTTCGGATACTTTTCCTTGTAGACTAGTGTAATTACGGAAGCTCCATGGTATATAAAAACGCTAACACTCACAGAGACATTTGCATACCTCGTATGGCTGTTGAAATAGTACAGTTTAGCAAAAACTACCTACAAAAGCTAGAAGATCACCTCTATAAACTAGTCCGAAATCTACTTCTAAATGAAAGTTACACAGGATTGAGAAAAAAAGACATCTTTAAGTCTGCACTATCTTAATTATCTCATTGCGGACGCAGATCCGTCCACGAAGGCAACGAAATCTCGCACTTTTCGGCTTTCAATATGGCCTCCTCGCCATGAGAGAAACATGAAGTTTGAAGGGAGACTGCAAATTAGGCCTTTCCTGATCGCTCCATTCAATTCACGCACATCTATCCACAACCAAACAAAAAAAAAATCGCACACAATCGTCATGAGGGACAACGGAAGCTTTAAGGGAGGAAACCCGTTATTTCTGGGTTCTTCCATTCATTCACTTCCACCACATTCATATCCGATTTAGTGATATATGTACATAAATGGCTTTATGGAGAGGAGGCTACAAAGTTATTGTTTTCGCGGATGGCTTGGCCCTTATTGTCAGAGCCAAGTTTTTAGATACTCTGATGGAATTGATGCAGGGTTGTCTAAATCTAGTTGTGAAATGGACTGCAAATTGTAGTCTCTCGATAAATTCTCTAAAAACCGAGTTCGTCTTATTTACGAGAAAATATAAAATACCTAGAGTCTTTCTCCTTTCAATAGCGGTTGTTTCTTTAGGGCTCTTTGACAGAAGTATCTGGGACTCATTCTGCACAGAGCCCTAATGTGGAAGCCCAACATTGAGGAGAGCATTAGGAAGGCAACAGTCGCCTTTTATGGTTGTAGTGGCACTATCGGCAAAAGATGAGGCCTCTCGCTTAAAGTTACACATATAATTGTGTTATATAGTCATTTCTGCTGTACGGAGTCTTTGTCTGGTGGAACTCGCTGGAAAGGATGGCATCAGTTAAGAAGCTGGTCAGCGGAAGCTGAAGAAGGTCTGCGCTCATTAGAATCAGTGGGGCGTTTCAGACCACTCCTACTCTAACGCTCAATGCTAAGCTGAATGTGGTACTCGTGGACATTGAAGAAAACCTGTCGCTGCACGTACCGCAATCAGATTGAGGTGTTCGGACCTTATGATCAACTTAAGCTAGGAACATTCCAGTATTCTTAAAAACTTTAGGCTCATCCCCATTGTGCTGGATCAATGTACACCCGGGCTGGGTCCGGCAAAATTTTATCTATTCGTATTCTCACAAGGGAAGAGTGGGCGCAGTGCAACATTTGAATGCAGGGCATTGCAAACATGTTTACGGCTGACTCGAAGTTGGACGATAGAGCTAGTGGTGGAGTATCCTGAGGAGAGCTCCCTATCAAACCTCAAATTTAGGCGTCCAGACCACAGTTGTGTTTCCCAAGCGGAGGTAGACGCAATTAAGGAAGCAGCGGATTGGTGGCTTACTTCTGTAATTACAGACAAAGAACAGCCAAGTGTCAATTAGGAGCTCGTTGGCTCGTTGCTTGCTCGTTCAAAATTAGTCGGGGACTAATGCCTGACTTCTCTTTCGATTGCTTCTGAATACTTCGATATTGAAAGAAGCTTTGTGAAATTCAGCTGGTTAGGGCTTTACTAATATGGGCAAGTACTTCTTTAACTATGGAATTATGAAAATATTTTCATTATCCAAAACAGTTATTACGCATATTTCATCAAAATCAGATAGTCATAGCTATGCTAATTTGTTTTACTTGCCAATTTCTAAACCAACGCCAAAATCATTCTACTAATACCAGCTAAACAAGATCGCAAAACAAATTTAATTTTCATACGGAATTACTTGCACGGTGTGAGTACAACAGAAAGCGGCCAATTAATATGACAATAACCACTTTTTGCAATATTAAAACGCAATGTCATTACCAATAAAGGCAAACTAAGTATCCATCGGTATTGGATGATACAATTTCGATAAGTTTATGCAGTGCGGAAAGGCTCTGTCAGCGCTAACCAATAATGAATGACATATGCACAGGTACACTTACTATTAACCCAGGGCTTATTTATGTAAATTGTGTGTATTTACATACATACATATACATCTACAACTTGGTATATGCCTGTGGTTACACACGAGCGTTTTTACTGGCTTTGCCCCCACACCTGCAATACTGCTGGTGTTTCTTTCGTTTGCTTGCCTTTCAGCCTTGGTTTAATATTGAAAATTTATTATCTTTCCCGAGGAGTGAACATAATTTTTAATTAACGACAATTTAATTGGCAATCAAAAGCGAAAGGGAAAGTAAGAAAGTATTAGTTGCAGCAAACGTAAAATTTACTAAGAGTTGGGTAATTGTGAGAAAGTGTTAGTAAGCTCACAAAGATGAGGATATGAGTTGCGGGAAGAAACTGCTGATAGAAAGTGCAAAGCGTACATCTAAACCGTTTTATTTTATAGAGCAGTGTCGATTATTTTTGCTAGAAGCCATTTAATAACTGCTACTACACAATGGAGGTACACAGTGGGCTGAAAACAATTTATTTGAGATTAAGATGAAAAAATGAGTTGCCTGGGAAATGCGTTTATAAATCCTTCAATTGAATTACGAGAATCGACACCCTGTGAAAAGTGTACAACGCGTGCACTATTCGGAAAACCATCGGCAAAGTTGAGAATAATTTTACATTATTGGAAGATACTCAACAGGTTAGACCACGCACAGCCCGAAGTGAAGAGACTATTCCGGCTGTAAATAAGAGTTTTGCGGAATACCCCGAAGAATCGACTCGGCGCCGATCACAACAGATTGGCCTGTTTTGTAGCATTATTTGGGTAATTTTGCGCAAAGGTCTTGATTTGAAAGCATATACAATAAACTACAGCAAGACTAAGATTTTAAGTCGGCCGATCTTCAAAAGCGTCATAATTTCAGACGTTGGGCTATTGAAACACTCGCCGAAGAACCACATTTTGGGACCCGAATTTTGTCCAGCGTTGATGCCCATCTTTGGCTAGGTTAATAAGCTAAGTTACCGCATTTGGACTGCAGTGCAACTCGAAGCCATTTAGGAACAGCCATTACATCCATTGCAAACAACCGTTTGGCGCGACCTTCAACCACGAAGCTGGTGTCAATGTAACAGTGAATGGCGAACGCTATCGCGCCATGATAAACGACAATTTGATGCCAGAAATCGAAGCCCATGGTCTCCAGCCGTCAGCGCAACAAGACGACGCTACTAGCCATACATCCCGTGAAAGAATCAACTTACAACGTCGTCGTTTCGGTGAGCAATTTAACGTTCGTCTCGGACCAGTGGATAACATTACTAAAGTTATTCACGAGATGCCGAACGAAGTCCTCGAGCTAGTCGCATGTCATACAAACTTGGTGTTTACGGATGGTCGAATTATGACACAGTAGGGGGTAACATTTGAAAGAGACTTTCTTTAAAACATAAATATCATGAATGGTTCTAAACAAAACCGGATTTTAATTCCTAAAAATTATTACCTCTAAATGTTGATCATTAGGCGGATACACTCTTAGCATGTGACTCAACGCCACTCGTCGTAGAAGTGATATCGAGACGCCATTAACTCCGAGAACCATTTTTTCTCTTAGTGGTGAAACGGTCACCGGATTTGTTTCATAGTCTTTACTTTTGAGGTACCGCGAAGGAAAGAAATCCATAGAGATGACCTAGGTGGTCACGAAGCCACTGGATATGCCACCGAAACGGTTTATCAGTTTATAAAGGAGTAAACCACGTAGCATCGCAATGATCTCTCTGACTGTGAGCGGCGTGGATGCTGAAGCCATGTTTGTGCAGTGCCGCCTCTCGGCAGATAATGGTAAACTTCCGAGCATATTTCTTCCATGCTTTCTTGGCTGATATGTTAGGTTAGGTTAACATGGTTGCCCAGGGAGAGGGCACACTTTGACGAAGAAATCAAAATTGGCCTTTGTGATAACATTGCAGAGAAAATAGGGAGTAGCAAACTAATAGGACGGGAGGAAGAGGGGTGGAGTTTATTGTGCTGATGAAGTTCATCAGGTGATTACTATCAAGGCCTGCAAAGCAAAGAAATGAGAGCGAAGGTGCATAAATCTTAGGCTCGCGAGGGCAGCGTAGTTAAGGAGAGTGTGCTGAGATGATTTCCTCTCATCCACCATATAGCTGAGGCAAATAGGACTTGATGCAATAGTAACTCTCATAGCGTACATAACACGCAGTCATTATCCTGTAAGAGTTCCCAGAGGGAGCTGTGAGCATATCTTTGAACTCTCACCATTCTTTAGAATGAGGCCTACCAGACAACTACTACATATAACAGAATTAGCTTAGTAATGGTATTGCTAATAGTGACTTTGAATCCATACAAGACGACTGTTGCTTCCTTATACACTCCTCAATGTTGGGCCTTTCAAAAGGGGCGCCTAGATGTAAGTAGGGAATAATTTCTAGATGGTACCTTATTTTACGTAATTTTTGATATTTGGCAGGTGTGTAGTTTCAGAACAATGCATTGAAATTATTGAAACTTATGATTGAAATGGTTGATTTTTAAGAGCAAAATATCGCAAAATTCGTAATTTTTTACTGGAAATAATCATCCGAATGAGTCGACAATTCAAAGGTTGGTAAACAAATTTCAAGCAAATATAATCAACAGAGTATAGAAAAAGTACTGGAGGACCAACAACTGGATGTTCTGTTGAGAATATTGACGATGTAGCGCGAAGTGTTGCTGAACACCCTGCAACATCGGATGGCAAACAAGTATAATTGCGAAAATGGACGAGCTCTGCGAGAATACACAGGCTACAATTTACTGGGTACCAGGGTACAAGGGAATAGAGGGAATTTAGAGAGTTGACGAGTTTGCTAAGGTGAGTACCCGCTTGCTTAAGTTGGGTATCTCGAACAAGTATTCCTCATTCCCAGTTTTGAAGACGGAACTAGACGAGGAACTAACTCTGGAAGCACAGTCATGGGGAGCTTCAACCTCCCACAAGATTGCCAAAATAATGCTACGCACTTGTAACATGAAAACAACCGACTTTATTTTATCGCTTCCAAGAAAATAATGCAAAATATTGGTTGGACTACTGACTCCATATCACGCAGTTAAAAAAGGGGTTGGCCCAGAACGACGCATGTAACTTATGCGAAAAAGGAAGGGGTACGTTAAAACACCTACTTTGACACTGTTCCGCTCTAAGCAGAACTCGTTACAACTACCTGGGATCGGTATAGGTACTTTTCATCTCGGAAGAGTATTGCTGACAAAAATAAAACTCGCCAAGACATGTATCACGAACTACAAATATATTTAGCACGACTCCTGCACCATTGGTAATACTAAGAATCCTTATGGTCGATGTGAAATCTATTCAGATCAGTCAGATGTATCTAACCTTACCTTATATAACCTTCAACATCGATATCTCCCAACAATTAGGCATTCATGAATCGACTGTTTGGCGGATTTTACCTGTAGTCGTGCGCATGGTGGACGACATTTAAATGATGTCATTTTTCACATATAATTGTTAAGTGCCGTATTTTACATGGAAATAGTGAAACCTGAAAGAATTTAAATTTACTGAGAGAAAAAAATACTAAATTCGCCTCGAGAGTCTTCAAGTTGCTCAAGTTCTTCAAAGTGGTTTTAACAACTCTATTCCATTTTATATGAATTATTTATTTTGTTGGTTAACTTTTCTTCACTGGTGCACTGTACTTTACTGGCGCTGTAGTAGCAAAGCCAGATATCCCATTCCAAATATATTCTTCCCCTTCATTGCCTCAGTACGTAAGTATGTTTGTATGACTGCACTCATTTAGTTATGTATGTAGTTATGTATCTGTGTACAATATAAATATAAAATATAATAAGAATACCCTTCAGGTTCTCTTCTAGTTGAGGTTTAATTGAGGCATGAAATTCATTCTTATTATTTCTCGCGCGCTTCAATGGACCTTCAATGCACCAGCAGCTTTACTCGACACTATTCGCTTTAATTTCCCATAAACGCCATTCATAATCGAGTTGTTACGCAGCAACATTTTAATTGATTGCAGTCTTGCACATTTCTTGTTAATAAGACCACCGCTGCAAAGCTATTTTATGGTTAGGGAGTGTTGTTAGTGTTTTTTTGTGTTATTGAGAAATTGAACAGTTACAAACGATTGAGTTTGTTGCTATAACAATATTACATGAAAATGCCGGCAATTATTTACGCACGCGTTTATTTAACGGCTGCTAGTATCTTGGAAAAAATAGTTTCAAAAATTGATAAATGCAAATTAAGTTGCTATCATTTTTTTTAAGTTGCTATCAATTAATTGCGCTAATTTTAAGAGTTCGCTCAATTAGCTATGCAAATTTTTAATTGATATTTATTAGGAATCAATTTAATATACGCACTAATATATTTCGCTGTGAATAATTGAGGAGAAAGTGATTTAATTGTGAGCTGAGAAAATTGATGTGTTTTAAAGCAGTCTCGACTTTGCGCTTGCAGTTCATTAATATTGAATAAGATTGAAAAATAACTAATACGTTTGGACAATGATGTTACCTCTTGTTTTCATTTTTTTAAGACTAAGGTTTCTGAGCTGTGTTTGAAGCACATTCCTATTTATCATAAGAAAGTATATAAGACACCTTGGCATACCAAACGGCTTAGGCAGCTAAAGAATCTAAAAAACAAATTCTCTAAACTGTATAAAAGGTCTGGAGACCCAATGCACTTCTCAAAATTTCAATGCCATTTAAAAGAGTTTAACTGTTTGAACAAGTTCTTAAATAGAAATTACATATTGCCTTCGACTTTTGGCAATTCATCAAATCAAAAAAGTCTTGCTCAATGGTGCCAAACAATGTTTTTTATAATGGTAAATATGCAAATTCTGCCATAGAATCTGCCAATTTATTTGCTGACTTTTTTTGCTCTAATTTTGAACCCGACCCAGACTCCGATTCTAGTTTGCCCTCTAATAGTTTTTCACCTCTCAATTTTGGGACTTTGTGCCTATCTGTTACTGATGTCGTCAAGGGTATTACGAAGCTTAAGTCTACAACGAAAACTGACTCAGATGGCCTTTCCGGCATTTTGCTGAAGAATTGCTTGTGTCTCGCTGAGCCTCTTACAATTATATTCAATAAATCGTTGTCTTCTGGTATCTTTGTTGACGACTGGAAATTTACTTCCATTACGCCTATATTTAAAAGCGGAAATAAAAACGATGTTAGCAATTACAGACCGATTTCGAAGCTTTCGTCTGTCTCAAAACTTTTTGAGATAACAGTAAATGATAAGTTATATTTTGCTGTCAAAGGCCTAATATCTACCAACCAACATGGTTTCGTTGCAAGTCGCTCCACTGTCACTAACCTGTCTATTTTCAATGATTACTGCATTTCAGCCTTCCAGAACAGATCTCAAGTTGATGCAATTTATACAGACTTCTCTAAAGCGTTTGACAAAGTATCGCACCGAATACTCTTGTCAAAGCTTGCATCATTGGGTATACACTCCACGTTTTTGTCTTGGATCAAATCATATTTGTCCAACAGACACTGCGTTGTAGCCGTCGATAATACGACATCCCGTGCATTTATTGCATCCTCCGGTGTCCCACAGGGAAGTATTCTAGGACCCCTCCTCTTTATACTCTTTATTAACGATATTGGTTCTTGCTTTTTGTTTGCAGAACACTTGTTGTATGCTGATGATCTTAAAATATTTGCGGTGATTAACAGTGTTAGGGACTCTGAAAAGTTGCAAACCGACTTGCACAATGTCCGGAACTGGTGCTATTTAAACCATTTGTCACTAAATATTAGTAAATGCTTTCACGTAAAATATGCTAAATCAAACAATACTTTGCATACTTCGTATAATATTGCTGGCTTTCCTTTGCAATCCGTTGAGGAAATTAAAGACTTAGGCGTTATTTTCGACTCTAAGTTGAATTTCACCAGCCATGTTAACCACGTCATAAGACGATCATATGCGATGCTAGCATTCGTTCGCCGAAATTCTTCTGCATTTACCACACTCTCAAAACATTGTATTGTACTTTTGTTAGATCAAGATTAGAGTATGCCGCTATTATTTGGAGACCGTACCAAATAGGTCTGTCTAATCGGATTGAGAGAGTTCAGAAAGTCTTTCTTCGTTTTGCGCTCCGATCTTTAAACTTTTCTGAACCTATACCATCGTACCGCTCTCGATGTTTATTAATTGACTTAAAACCACTTCATAGCAGACGGTCTATTCTATCGTGCTCGTTTATTATTCGTATTATTTCTGGATCTATTGATTGTCCTTCCCTTTTAAGTAAAATTCAATTTAATATACCCAATATGAGGCTCCGACAGTACGAAACCTTTAAAATTGGCTTCTCGAGAACCAACTATGGGATGAATGCTCCGATTCCTAGGGCATGTTCAGATTTAAATATGTTTTTCAATTCTTCTGGTGCTGATTTTACATGGCCGTATGGCATCTTAGTCAATCATCTTAAATCGTTCTTTTCTTAGTAACTAATAAACTATTGTACATTAGCTTAATATAGTCTGTAAGAATGTATCCATTCAAAGACAATAAATAAATAAATAAATAAATAAATAAATAGATATTAAAGAATTAAGTATTGAAACGAAGCGGAAAGTTTACTTATAGAGAATTGCTTATGCGTGGAAGAAATATTTGTGTGCTCTATAGAAGCTGTATGTGTTGAAGAAGGTAAATATTTTCCAAAAGCAATTTGTTATTTTTACACCTATATATCTACTACGATTGTCTTACGAGGGGTGCCTTTTATATTTCGAGATTAGAGAACAAAAACAAATTTTAATCATCAAAAATCACTTTATTGTTTTTCAAAATATTCTCCATGAAGGTCTATACACTTTTGCATGCGTTTGAACCAATTGTCGAAGCACTTTTGCCACTCTGAATGAGGTACCTCCAAAACATGCATTCTGAATGCCGCAACCGCTTTACGTACGGGAATAAAAAGAAGTCATTCGGTGCCAAGTCAGGACTATACGGCGGATGACCCATTAATTCGATGTTTTGGGTGCTCAAAAATGCAGTTGTTTGAGACGATGTGTGGGAGCTCGCATTGTTCTGGTGAAGAGTAATCCGTCTTTGGCGATTGGTTTTCCTAATTTCTTGGAAGACAACTGGCAAACAAATGGTTGTGTACCACTCAGAATTTACTGTTCTGCGTTGTTCTAGTGGTACGGTTGCGACATGTCCAGTTTTTCCGAAAAAACAGGCGACCATTTGCTTGGAAGTGCTTCGTGCGCGAAGAACTTTTGTTGGATTTGGCTCATCTTGAAACACCCATACAGTCGACTGCTGTTTACTTTCGGGCTCATACGCGTAAATCTGTGATTCATCACCTGTCACGATGCCATAGACGTGTTTCGAAGCCCCGCGACCGTATTTTTTGAGACTTTCCTTCGACCAATCGACACGAGCCTTTTTTTGAGCGATTGACAAATTGAAAGTCAAATGTTTATGCAATATTGAATGTATGCTGGTCCCACTAATGCTTAAGATTGTTTCAATCTCACGATAGGTCTCATGACGATCTTGCAATATCAGTTCGCGCACAGCATCAATGGTTTTCGGAACAACAACTGATTTTTGACGACCTTCACGAAATTCGTCTTGGAGTGAACTACGACAACAATTGAATTCACCATACCATCGATAACCACTGGTCCTTGATGGAGCTTCATCGCCCAAAAACGAATTAAGTTCATCCATGCAATGTTGCTGAGTTAATCCACGTCGAAAGTTGTAAAAAATAATCGCACGAAAATGTTCACGATTTAATTCCATTTTTGGACCGAGATGAATCATTGAAGTTACTGTAAACAACACAAATAGCGCTGGTATTGCAAAACGTTCTGAGTAAGTAAAAGCCAAAAAATGTCTAACTTTGCGTTACAGCTGTCGGTTGCCAGATTGCAACATCAGGGTTGCCAAATCCCGAAATATAAAAGGCACCCCTCGTATTACTTAGAAAACCCTTTATGGGGTTAGGCGTAGTCAGAGGCTAGAAAATATGATGACTTTCAATAACTTTTTTTTGTTAGTCAATTGATTTATTTCACAAAAATAAAAACATAGCATTAATAAAACATGTTTCGACTTGACTTTAACAAAACTTCAAAACGAAAAAATTAATAATTGTAAAAGTTATCGCTGTTTGTGTGAGCTCATTTCTCCAGAAGTCCCTTGCGGTGATCACCACAAGTCCTTGGAAATTCATTTAAAATCAATCGGACAAGAGAAATTAGATTTATTAATAGGTAGTCTTGTGCCTTTTTCAAGCTTTTTTTCAAAATTAACAATATGGCGGCCTCAAGAAATATTTTTCAGATTTTCGAGAAAAAAACCGACAATTAATTGTTAAAAAGCAATGAAGGCCCAAGCAGCTAGTGTGCTCTTTTTTTTTGTTTTTAAGTTAGTGTAATATTTTATATTATTCTAATAAATAATAATAATAATAATAATAATAATAATTGCTAAAAAAAATCGAAATTTAAAAAAAAAATCCTTCGATCAGGCACGAGGTTTTATGTTTTCCAAAATCAGTATAAATTTTATTGAAATCTACCAAGCGCTTTTTAAGTTACAGTGATCACCAATTCAAAAAAACATAGTTTTGAGAAAAGCGCATTTACAGTTTTGCTATCGATTTATGTAGAGTTATACGAATTATTTAATTACTTACACTGTTTCATCTATTCGCGGGCCATCTAATAGTTCTTCTGCTGTCATAGCAGCTTCCCAAATATCGCCTACGTAGCATGCTACCTTCTCGAGTGTTATCGTTAGCGCGCTTATCTGTCACTTTCATACGTGCAGCATCCATTTTTTCAGCATACGAACGCTCCGGAGCCCCCGAGCGCCTTTTGTTAATTGTTTAATAACTCGAAAAGTATTTGTCGGATTCACTTCAAATTTTCACACAATATTTTTA
>JAYXIM010037422.1:0-16399 GCA_037575425.1 Anastrepha fraterculus | reverse complement strand
CAGAATTTGGTATCCCCACAAAACTAATACGGCTATGTAAGCTGACGTTACTCAGTACACTCAGCGCCGCCAGAATGGGAAAAGACCTCTCCGAGCCGTTTGATGCCAAACGAGCTATTCAAACTTGGCGGCGACCTCTTCACATGCCCCATCAAACCCACTCATCTAACACCTCTCTCCCTCTGGACCCAACCCGTCGAAACTGCCAGTTTCCTGGGCCTACCGTTAGATGAGCTAGACGAAGACGACCGGTAATTTACACTACACTGACAGGGCGAAGATACTGCTACAACAACAACAACATGCCAAACGAGGTTACAGATAGGGTGAATCGCTGTCGTCTGACTCGTTTAACCTCATGTTAGAAGGGACCATGCGAGCCGTAGAACTTAATCGATCAGGCACAGTTTTTTATAAGAGCGTATGCCGATGATATTGACATCATCGGTCTTAACAACCGCGTTGTTAGTTCTGACTTTTCCAAACCGGGTAAAAAAACAAAGCGAATGGGTCTGGAGGACAAAACGAAGTGCCTCCTGTCATCAAACAAATAGACGGTACACTCGCGTATCGATACCTACGTCACTATTGACAGTTATGATTTCTAGGTTGCAAAAGAGTTCGTTTAGTTAAGCAGTTAAGCGTTTATCAGCATTAACACCGATAACAATATCAGCCTAGAAATCCAAAGTAGAATCTCTCTTGCCAATAAGAGCTATTGTAGACTAAGTATTCAAATGAGTAGTAAAATCCTTTCACGACGGACAAGACTAACACTCTACAAGACTCTCATCATGCCCGTGCTAACGTATGGCGCAGAAGCGCGGACGATGACAACATCCGATGAGGCGACGATTGGAATGTTTGAGAGAAAGATTCTGCGCAAGTTGTTTGGACCTTTGCACGGTGGCAACGGCGAATATTGCGGGCTTTGTTAAGCCCTGCCAAAATCGTGTAAGCGGTTATCCCGCCAATTAAGAAGGAGAAGAAGGAAGAAAACACGCTTCTTCTTCTTGATTTGCGCTATAACCGCTTACGCCGTTTTTACCGAAATTAGAAAAAACTCTACGCCCATTTAAAACTGCTCTTTATAATACAATACTAAAATTCAGTTCGCTATAAAACTAAATACTCGAAATGTTTCTTAAAATTCTTATAATTTGTTTTAATTTTGAGTTAAATTTTTTGATTTTTTTACATTTGCACGAAGTATGTAACTTGGGTTTATATGGTTCCCGTAGGAGAATGAACTATATTTTCATTAAAAAAAAGTGTTGAATTAGATAAGAAATAAAAAAATGGTCAAAACTTGTCAAGAAGTACCTGCATATCTACATATATGGGCCTATACGTACTTGTTCGCGTGGTATCTGCATGCCTGCTTTGCAGACATATGCCCTTATATATGTATGTATACATGTAAGTATATGTGTATGTATATTTGCAGATATTATAATGCTTTCCCTTCAGCAGCCGCAACAGCTATTTACCACTTCTTGCAACATGCCACGTAGGCGTGCGAGCAACGATGTTTTCGCACCCAAACAAATCGATTAATCGCGTCGGTGCAGGCGATAAGACGTTGTTGTATTCACCAGTGAACTAATTATTTCAACGGAAAATGGCAACGTGCCATGAACAATATGTAATACACGTACATATGTATGTATGTGTGTGCACGGCTATTACTGTAAGCATTGCAGACATCCTTAATCGTCAGCAACACGCATATGAGGGGGTGCTAAGGGGCGGACATGGCTACTCGGTGCATCCAAAAGCGGCTCAATGCAATCGATGGCAATTCGCTTTAAATGCGGGCATAGTGGACGCATAGTTGGGGGACATGTTGTTGTTGTTGCTGTTGATGCTGCTTACTGCTACGCGCTTAATTGTGCTTAAACACGAACATTTTAATTTGTGCCACAAAGTGTTGCAAACGCAGTCACACATACGCATGCACACAAGTGCAAGTAATTCAGTGTAAAATTAAAACAAAAAATCACTTAAAAAAACGAAAAATAATTGAAATGGAAAAATCAAGTGCCACAAATCGCGCAAACGAACATAAAAGTCACTGCTTGGTGTTGCAAGTGTGTATGGCGAGTTGCGTGAAAATCAACGAAATTGGCGCGGCACAATTAAAATGTATATGTATGTATGCGCATAGCTGTATTTCCAATCAAAAGCCCACAAGAAATCGATGGTGTGGCCAACACTGGCACTGGTCATTCTTGGTCATTCCGGACAAGCGGTTTGCACTTCATGAAAAAGGAAAGAGATCAATAAAATTGACCAGTGAAATATCAAATGACCAACGCGGTAGCGCATTAATGTGTAAACAACAAATAAAGTTGCACCAGTGGCACTCACACCAGCAGCAATGGCGCAGTAAAGCAAACCACTCGAATAGCTTCGCCAGCAATGGCAATCACCTTAACATTGGCGACGATTGAATTCACAGCACTACAGTATTGGCATTGCTGGTGACGGAACGATCGAGAGCCAACCAAAACACCGATCAAGTGACCCACAGACCGCGCGACCGATCGAGCGGACGAGTGAACGAGCGAGCGAGCGATCGTTTGAAGTTAGAGTTTGCGTGTCAGCGACGCACTCATCAATTGCATTCGCATTTGTTTGCTGACAATGAATTGCGCTAACGCAAATGCGATCATTCAAACACACACACACGTGCATATGCGCATATATCTTCACTCACGCATGACGTGATCGTGCGCATGCTCATGCGCTTTTGCATCGTATCGCACACACGGAAGCTTAGTGGCACAGCAGCAGCTCTCAAATTAAAATTCCACAAGCAGGCAGGGTGCGTAATTAAAAGCGCAAACACTAACAAATAATAAATGAATAAATGCATGTCGGCTAAGTTGGTTGTTTGTACTTAGTTGCGCGTTACAGATTTTGACAGAAACCAGTAAAACTTGGTTGCTGTAAAAGATTTACGTATAAACGTAGCCATTTGATTATTTACGATCTATTCGGTACACAAGCGACTTTTTAAGTGTCTAAAAAGAAATATGTAAGTGCACTGCACAGGAACTTGGGTGTTTTTTTATTTTCATAATAAAAAAAATATAAAATATCAAGAGTGCCAGCAAAAAAAAATTGTCAAACATCAACGCGATTTTGCAGTTATATGAAACTTGCGTTTTATTATACAAGAATAAACGAATTCAGCCAGTGACGTATGCGGATGACATAGTGATCATAGTTTCAGGAATGTTTCCGGCAATAATCAGGGAGATCACGGAAATAGCTCTGGGATTACTCAAGCCACAGACTGTGGTTTAACCCTACAGTAGTCGCGCCCCTAAAACTGACGTAATTGGTCGCGCGGTCTACATATGTAATCCACTTTAAAATTAAAAAAACAAAAGATAAAAATTGAATTCTTCCATTGCTTTTGTTTTAAATATTCTTGTTATTGTTTAATTTATTAATATTAATCAAAAATAACATATATAAACTTTCTGTTCTTACATAAAATAAATAAAAACCAAAACTTCATTTTTTAATAAAAATTTAAGATACTTCACAAAAGTATAAAATATATATAAAATAACCAAAAGATAATTGAGATCTTTTAATTGTTTTCGAAATATGACAAACATACAGTCTTGGAATGATCAGGACAAATGCGTTTATTGCAAGCGCTACATACTTTACGGGTGCTTTTATTACGGGCCCTTCCACAATCGTGACAATGACCGAAGTAGTTATTCTGCGTTGGACCTTGATGAGTTACAACTTGTGGAAGATCCAGGAAGTCTTTTATTTTAAATGTCAGTGTTCTAGGTAGCGTGGTAAGTGTTAATCTTTGGTGAGCCAGTGGGTTCATCCAAGAGAAAATCACGCCTTTTGGCAGATTCATAGTTACTGTTTGCAGTGTAAATGCATAATGCGTTGAGAGCACTGAGGTTTACAAGATTATAGATCTTAGTCCGCGGCCACCTTCTCGAATTCCTAGATGCGTCATAAAGAGAAGATGTGTTCGTCAACGAGATCAATGCCATTTTTAGTGCGATTATAATATGATATTATTTCCGGCTTTCGTTGATCTCCGGTGTCAGAATCAATCGCTGTATCGTTGTGCATTGTAGGCATTGCTATTACCACTTTGAGGAGCATATTGGATTGCCTCTGGCTATTCTAAACTCTCGGGGAACTTCTCTTTTATCTTTTCGAACGGTAGCAGCCATTGTAATTCCATTATCAAATAATTGCTTTGCAATTTTCAGAGAGGAAAACCAATTGTCCATAGTAATATTGATATGTCTATTCAAAATTGGTTGCATCATTCTCATCACGATATCAAATCTCTCGTTTTTTAACCGAAATGGACCTTCGGGTTATTGGCCGGCGTAAATTTCTAAGTTATAGGTGTATGGGTAATTAACATCTACAAGAGCAAAAACTTTCAGAAGAAAGAAATTTATATGTACGAGTAGCATACATATGTAAATATTATCAGAAAAGTTCCACAAAATTTTAAAATGAAAAAGTATGCCAAAAGTCCACTTTTCTTTACAAAGATAACTAGCTATTAGCATAAAACCTAATTTAAAATACTTACGTAATCGGTCCCGCGGCATACATACGTAGACCATGAATTTCACGAACCTCTAGCGACACAACTGCACTTTACAATTAACCATAGAGACCAATTAACAGCGGAACACTGAGAGTGACTCTCTATTTGTTAGTTACAAGTAGCAAAAATCTCCGTTGAAATCGATGCACGATTTTCAAGAAATTTAAAATTTAACAATGGTGGATTACATATGTAGACCGCGCGACTACTGCAGGGTTAAAGAGTTATATACAGTTAGAATTAAAAAAAAAAATCGTTTTCTTTTATTTTATTTTCTTAATGTACATACATAAAATAAATAAATAATTGGCGCGTACACTTCTGTTAGATGTTTGGCCGAGCTCCTCCTCCTATTTGTGGTGTGCGTCTTGATGTTGTTCCACAAATGGAGGGAACCACAGTTTCAAGCCGACTCCGAACGGCAGATATTTTTTATGAGGAGCTTTTTCATGGCAGAAATACACTCGGAGGTTTGCCATTGCCTGTCGAGGGGCGACCGCTATTAGAAAAATGTTTTTTATTAATTTTGCTTTCACCGAGATTCGAACCAACGATCTCTCTGTGAATTCCGAATGGTAATCACGCACAAACCCATTCGGCTACGGGGACAGCTGTATTCAAAAATGTTGTAGTGCAGCACCTCACAACATTCATATTAATTTTTCTATATTTTTGGTTTATTCCCAATATTATAGCTACTACAGCCCATTAACTAGGTAGAGAGCGAGTCGCGCGCCCCCTGTACCTCAAACTTTATTCATTTATCTCGAAACGACTTTTTCGGTGTTGTTAAAAAAAAGATAACAACATAATCGCCTGAAATTTTGATAAGTTGTTCACAACATCAATGGCTAACGCTCGTACTAGAATCATATTATTATTAAAAAACTGAAAAAAATCGATTTTAGAGTGCCACATTCAAAACCGCGCCATTTGGTCAATGCTTTTTTTCTAGTACGGGACATAGCTACAGCCATACTAATTAATAATTTTTTTTGGTTTTTGTGTTCCAGATAAATAGAAAAGCCAAAATGGACAGCACCGTCCAGGTCCAATTTCTTGGGAGGGTCAGCTTGAGCTCCGTTTTTAAAATTATTAAAGTTTAGAATTTTTTTTTGTTCATTTTTGTAAGTAAAAAAGTTAAATAAAAAGGCCAAAAAATTTAAATATCGTTTTTCATTTTTTGTTGTAAAAAAAATTACTGAAAATACATTTTCCATTTAGCATAAAGATTTGGTCTGTTAATGATCGACCTGGGCGAAAGTCGTCTTGGTATTTTCCCAAGATTTTTTCTACTGTCGCAGTTAGCCGGCAAGCGAGGATTTGAGAAAGTATTTTATATGTGGTGTTTGGTACTGTGACTCCACGGTAGTTATTACAGTTCAATTTGTCTCCCTTTTTGTGAGTAGGAGTAACCAACGCTACAAGCTACGCTTCCGATATGAAACCTCGGCACCCTATTCTTAGAAATAACTGTAGTAGAACTTGAAGTCCATTCTCATCGAAGGATTTCAGCAAACCTGTGGTTATATCATCTTCTCCATGAGCCTTATTGTTACTCATTTGAGTAAAAGCTACAAGATGTTCCACAAAGTTGTTGGGGGTAAAGTTTATGAGAGATGATGCGTTTGTGCTAACGGGATTATATGGAATTATTTCCAGCGTTCGATAACGCTAGTTTCCTCACATAAAATAACTCCGATCTTATCCTTGCAGATGTTAACTGCTTCGCTTTCATTTGTTGCTTGGCCCGATTGTAGAATTTTGTACTGTTTGTTTGTTTCTTCTGATAATTCTTCACGAGTTGTTCAAGTTTCCTCTTTTCCGACGCCTTTTTCTTGGCGCGGCAGAATTTAGTGGCGACGATTCTCTCGGCTTTATACGCCTCTTTGCTTGCTCTAGTGGGTCTTCTTAGTATTCTTTGTTGAGCTCAATTTTTCTTAGCTCGAACCTGGGTGCATACGGCGTTGAACCAATTATTGTTTTTGGTTTTAGACAGCTTTCCTATGCTTTCAGTAGGGCATTTGCAAGAGAGAGTTTTTCATGCTTTGTGCAAATGTAAAAAAAAATAAAAATTTTAATTAAAATTTCAAAACAAAAAAAAATGTATCAGAGTTTCAAGAAAAATTTCAAGTGTTCAGTTTTATACAAAATTGAATTTTTTTTATTAGAAACAGCAGTAAAAATCGACGTTAAATGGAGAAAATGCACAAGGCAGCCACCAAAAAAAAATTTTCGAAAATCAGAGCAATTTTAACGCTGCCTTTTAGTACATCATTTTATTGTTTGTGGATAAACCAGCTTCGATTGTAGCATTCTAAGGCAACATTATAAAAGTTGTTCACGACATACCGACCGAAGTCATTCCGAATTGGTCTTTGCGGATGGCAGAATTACGGCATAGTTGCGGCCAAAGAGATTATCTTTGTTAAATGTCATGAATGGTTCTGCACAAAAATAATCAAGAATGACCAATCAATTTGAATTTTTGTTGTTTTATTTCAATTTAAAACCCGATACCTCCAAATGGATCACCCTTTATTTAAATACTTTATGTGACACGCCTGGTTCATATCTCAAATATATCAATAATTTGAAATTAAAAATCAGATGGTAGCACTGGGCGTGAAAATTTCTCAGCAAAAATATTGCTTAATATATTCCTTAAATACCCATATAAAAGAAGTATATACAGTTAGTTCATTAAATTAAAATTTAGTTCTTTAGTCAGGTGGCAACCCTGCTAAAACGTGCCTGGATTAAATATTTCTCAATCAACTGTTGTAGGAATCAATATTAATTGTAATATTTAATTTAATTTTCATGCATAAATACCTATCACTTTTGATAAAAGCGGCAACCCTACGTGGCACATGGCTATAGACATGTTTTTTAAACAGCCTGTTTGCTATCCATATAAAAAAATTGTATACATTTAACTTATTTAATTATATTTATTGCAATATTTTAAGGATGGCAACCCTAGGCAAACATATTTCCGAATTATGAACCTTTAGCATCTCTCCATATCTTTAGAAATCCATTCCAATTTTGATATTTCTTATTTTTAACTTACATAAAAAGTTTCTCAATACGAGTCAAATACTCATACTAGGCCCAATTTGTAAAAGCTGTAAAATTTGGTGATTTAGTTGGAGTTATACAGGCAGAAGTTCGAGTTATGGACGTTCTACTGTAGTTTTGTAATATATATATATAATTGGCGGGTACACTTTTTTTGGGTATTTGGCCGAGATCCTCCTCATATTTATGGCGTGCGTTTTGATGTTGTTCCACAAGTGGAGGGACCTACAGTTTCAAGCCGACTCCGAACGGCAGATATTTTTATGAGGAGCTTTTCCTTGGCAGAAATACACTCGGAGGCTTGCGATTGCCTGCCGAGGGGCGACCGCTATTAGAAAAATGTTTTTCTTAATTTTGGTGTTTCACCGAGACTCGAACTTACGTTCTCTCTGTGAATTCCGAACGGTAGTCACGCACCAACCCATTCGGCTACGGTGGCCGCCATTGTGTAATATTTACTTGAATTTAATTACAAATAATCTTCTTCTTTCTTCTTGATTTGGAGTGATAACCGCTAAAGCGATTTTGGCCGAGTCTAACAAAGCGCACCAGTTATTTCTTTCTCGTGTTAAGCGGCGCCAGTTGAAAACACCAAGTGAAACCAAGTCCTTCTCCCCCATGATCTTTTCAACACAGAGGAGGTTTTCATCTTTGTCTCCTCCCACCAGTTCGTACTGCATTGAATACATTTAGAGAGCCGAAACATTGGTATCCAAAATTCTTCCACAGAATCTTTCCCTCAAACACTCCAAGCGATGCCTCATCGGATATTGTCATCGTCTAAACTTCTGTGCTGATGGAGGATTAGCGTTAACACCTGTGAAATTGTTAGGCAAACATGGCCAAGCCTAAATCAACGTCTCATAGGAAATCATGCAAGGAGATTAGGCGTTTCCACGCATGATTTCTGTCGTAGCTGCAGAAATGCGAAGGAGTTGGAAACAATTCAACACCTTTTTTGCACATGCCCAGCTCTAGCCAGAAGCAGGAACCGATTTTTAAAATCCTAATTTTTCACGAATATAGATAATCTACAACAGACCCATTTCGTGATCTAAGTGGCATCGTTGTCTCTATGTGCAATGCGGCTGCCAAACCTTAACCTAACCTAAACTTCTGCGCCACACGTTAGGACGGGCATGATGAGAGCCTTATAAAGTCGTAGATTTATTCGTCGAGAGAGGACTTTACTACTCAGTTGCCTACTTAGTCCAAAGTAGCACTTACTGGTAAGAGAGATTCTCCGTTGGACTTCAGGCTATTACAAAAATCACATGAAAAAGAATCGAGGCAACTAGCAGCAGAGGCTATCGGCCTGAATACTTAGGAAGGCTTAAAATTTAACTATTGAACGCCAAACAAATCAGCAGCGCGTTAAAATTCTTATAATGTATTTTCAAAATCCATTCCGCATACAACCGAACGTTTATAGCTCCTTCAAACCTCCAAACCTGATAGCTGCTCAGTTGAAAATTGAGCGCCAAGATGCTGAGTCTTGCATCAGTGAAAGCAGAAGAGCTAAATAGTAAATGCTAAGGCGATTGCATGTCGACAAACTCTAGCCTTGTTACTTCGTTTATAGTCTTCACAGTATCGAAAAGCTACTTACGGGCTGCTCTTATAGAACTTTCGCAGCTCGATTTTACAAGTCACTTAAAATTGTAGAGACAACTTTAAAATAGAGCTATTACCATTTATTTTTAAATCGGCAACTGATTATCCATTTAGAATGGCCAGCAATTAGAAGCTATAAATGTATGTTTAATCTGGGTGGCACAATTAGCCAGCCTTGCCTACTCCAATAAATACTTAATATATACCTGCAGTGCCATGAATGAAATGGGATTATTCAGCCTATTAAATTGTTAAATCGCTATAAATAGCGTAGAGCTTAGTAGACAAACATACATACATACGTACGTACATGTATACATATTTCATAGTTCTCCACGAACTCAAGACAATCGATATGTCGGAACCAAAAGCATACAATTTAGCCTAAACAGCTGCAAGCAGCAAACCAATATCAGCAAATTATTAAATCATATGACTCGAGCATCACAGCAGCGCATGCGCCACAGTACGCGCTTTTATATGCGGCCATGAATGTCCTTTCGGAGAATAACCAACTTCCTGCTTGTATGGCCAAAGGCGAAAAACGGCAGCACTCAACACCGTTCGTTGTGCTAATAACAAAGAAGTGCACAACCTATCAAGCCAAGCAGCGTCAAGCCAACAGCCATCGGCCAACAACCATCAGCCAGCAACCAACTACCAACAAACAACCGGTGGCCCCACTAACCCATCAAACCGCCAACAAACAAATGAGCCAACTATTTAACTAACTAACCCACCTGTGATGTGAGACGACACATTAAATGCCTGCAGCCACTTAGCGGCTACAATTTGCAGTACATTTTAAATGATATTACAATGGGCGTAATATATGCGTGGACTTAATGTCCTGCTGCCGTTATTGTTTGCCCACGACCAGCGCACTATGCAAACAGATTCGCACCACATGCGAGTGCGTATGTGTTTGCGCTTGTGGAATGAGTAAAAAATTCAAAGACAAATTGAAGCGCAATCACCAATGCCGCCGCCACCACCATCACCACAAGCATCGGGGCAAAATGAGTATGCCACTTAATGTAGTCCTCCTTAAATTGGACTTCATCATTGCGTTACTCAGCGGCATACTCGTGGTAGCTTCTATCAACATTATCATCATCATTGGAATTATGATTGTCTTCAATTTCAGATCACAGGCATTATTAGCGCTGCTGTTGATGAGCCACCGCTGACAGCAAAAGAGTTGATGGAACTTCTTGTCGCCGCATAAAGACAGATTTTGTTGTAGATGGTGGAGTTTCAGTTATTGTTGTTGTCATTGTTGTTTTTGTCCTTGCTTTTGAGTAAACGATGCACAATTACTAATGTGGGCATATTTATTAAAAGAAAAGTAAGGTAAAGAGTCGTACCAGTAGCGCATATTTATAGAGGCAATGGAAGGAATCTACTACAAAGCGAGCGGACAGTGTGTTGATTAGCTCGAAAATCAAAGAAATATTTATACAACGTACATGTATTCACAATAATTTATTCTTTATTATTTCTAATGGTTCCAGGGAAGAACAAAGGGTCACAACAAGGTTCAAGCCACAAGCTTCACAACAATGGCAACGCGACATATTGCAAAGTTTGGACTATTGACTTATTTTTTATACTTTTTTTTTAATTTTTTTTTATAAATATATAGTTTATAGTACAACAAAAACCATACAACTCAAAGCTTAAACTTTGTACAAAATTTCAAAAATTCAAAAAAAAATTCAAACTTTTTAGTCAACATTTTTTGAGAAATTTTGGGTATGTAGTTTTATAGCTCAACGAAATTCGATATAGTAAAGAGCCCTTTTAAATCAAAACTGGTGAGCAGACATTGCAAAATTACGCTCAAAAGCCAAAGAACTTAAAATCTGGGTTTGTTCTAATCAAAGGTATTTTCGTGGCATAAACAGTTCTAACCCGCTCTAGTAAGAATAAATCATTACGCCGAAGAATATTTTGAGGTATGTATGTAAAAATGAATGCGCTCTAAAAGTATAGGCGAGTCAACTGTCACATTTATAATATCGAAAACAAAGCAGAGTGGCAGTATACTTCTTTTACTTTGTAACGATTTTAAGTTTATTAATACACACCTTGCATTATAAGAAGAAATTGAAGTTCAAAGATCTGAGTGCAAAACGAATACGTTCAAGTCTACTGATGTGGCATTGATGATAGGGCCTCCAAATAAAGGAGGCATAATCCAACTTGGATCGTACGAGTGAAGTAAATAGTGACTTCAAAGTAAAGGGTTTTTCAATAAGGGCGGGTAGATGTTGAAATGGAATAAAACAAGCTGTGTGTGAGTTATTGACAAAATTATTTTTTTATTTGAAAGGCGCATACATATATGCCATTAAGTGTGGAATATGACATCATTCAAATGCCCGCCTCGGCTTCTTACGATGGAACGGATCCGAGTAGTCCAAATTTTCAATGACTCTTCCGCATAGTTCCGGCTGAATTTGAGCGATGGCCTGTGTTATGTTCACCTTTAGAGCATCGGTCGATTGTGGTTTATTTGCATAGACCTCAGACTTCAAGAAACCCCACAGGAAAAAGTCTAGCGGGGTCAAATCGCATGTCCTTGGTGGCCAATTCACATCACCCCTGCGAGAGATAACCTTACCCTCAAATCGTTCATGCAGAATGTCAATCGTGGCGTTTGCTGTGTGGCACGTAGCGCCGTCCTGCTGGAACCACTTGTCGTCTAGGTCCATATGGTTTAATATGGGCCATAAGAAATTGGTTATCATCGTTGTGTAGCGCTCGCTGTTGACGGTGACCGCCTCACCAACGACGTTTTTAAAAAAGTACGGACCAATGACGCCGCCGGCCCAAAATCCACACCAAACGGTAACTTTTTGAGGATGCATTATCGCCTGGTGAACCTCGTGTGGATTGTTGTCGTCCCATATACGGCAGTTTTGTTTGTTAACACAGCCATTCATCCAAAAATGCGCCTCGTCACTAAAGATGATTTTTCGCCCAAAACTTGGGTTCTCTTCCAAACGATTCGAAGCCCAGTCAGCGAACAAACGGCGTTGTCTATGGTCATTAACTTTGAGCTCCTGGGTCAGTTGGATCTTGTACGGGTGTAGGCCCAAGCCTCGACGCAAAATTCGCCAAGTTGAAGTCTGCGAAAGGCCAAGTTCTTGTGCACGGCGAGGAATAGACTGCATCAGGTTCTGCTGTACACTTTCACGGACCGCGGCAATGTTCTCGACTGATCTTGCGTTCCTTGAACGTACGAGTGTTGGCTGATTGCTTACTGACCCGGTCGTCTCAAATTTGGCCACCAAACGTTGAAGAGTCGACTTTGAAGGGACACCACGTCTGCCGAAATGGCTGCCACAGGGCGCCAAAATCGACCCGCGCCAATTGGAAAACCCTTTATAAGGGTCCATAAAGTCCGAAGCAAACCGCGGAATGAAGGCAAGTGTAGGATACGATTTGGCGATGACAAATCAAATTTCATTAAGAATATTTAGGACCGAGTTTTTTTTAAAATATAAGGCAGTGATTAAATGCTTTGACTTAGACACATGAGAGCATTTCTTAGTATTTAATTGAAGTAGATTCCTATCACACCATGCCACGACGTTGTTGAGGTCTGCTTGAAGATCATATGAATCAGACAGTTTTCGCAGTTTTAAAAATGTTTAAGTCGTCTGCATAGAAAAGAAACTCAGAGAAATGAAAGCATTCAGAAATGGCATTAATAAAAATTACAAAGAACAAAGGACCCAAAATGCTAACCTGAGAGACACCGGAAAAGGTAAAAAGATAAGAAGACAAATTGTCGACAACAACTACAGATTCACGATTGAGGAGGTACGACTTAGTCCATTTAAGGAAAATAGAGTGAAATCCAAAACCCTCATTGATTTTGATGCAGGTTGAAAAATCAAAGAGAGAAAAATGTTGAGTCGAATCTTCAGTGCAGTTAAAGACAACAGTGAATGGAGTCTATGAACTGAACCAACTTATAAGAGGAGAAAATATTGTACGGTTCATCAAAATTCAAAGACTAGAAAAGACAAAGATGGCTAGGTCATACCATGTAAATGGACGAGAACAAGGAAAAATAATTCCAACATTCAACGAAAGCAAGAGACAGACCAGAGCAAGAGGCAGAAAACTAGAAGACGGCATGTGGAAACTCAAGATCAACAACTGAAAGGAATCAGCTAAGGATTGGGTCAAATGGAGACATTTAGTGAGGTAAATCAAGGCTCATACAGAGTTCAAGCGCCAAATGATGGTGATGATGAAAGTGCCAGTTTAAGCTGACTAAAAATTCGTGTTGGTTTTTGAATGTTCTTTTTTTGGTGACGGTGCGATGCATTCTCTCCCATATATCGATTGTTCAAATGTTTTTTAAAAAAGAGAAAATGCGCAAGTCCGGCAGCAAACAAATGAAACGCATTTTTATTACATGAAAATTTAATAGGCTAATAGACTACATAAGTACAAAAGTTTGAACTCTTTATGGATATTTCTTGATTTGTGGAAAATTTTGTACGAAGCGAGCAGAGAGCAATATCTGGAAACGAAACCCACTTAATACGTTCAGGGAAGTTTCGAATTTGGGTATAAAAGTTGGTGTAAGAGTTGGTGTCGAGTTATGGATCACTGCAGCGCCTTCCAAGTGGAAATAGTTGCTAGGAATGAGCAATGATTGCTTGACAGCCAAGCGGTATTCGAGATCTTAGACCCATTGATAGTGCGATCGAAAATGGTTGGATAATACCTGCACTTCCATTTACTCATAGACGAATACTTTGCAATAAAGACAACATGGGCATCAAGCCCCAGTGACATTCCAGAGAGTGGCATGTTCGATGAGCTGAAAAGGCAGAGTTTATCAGATAGGATTGCACAACAAGAGTGCAGACTCCTCTGTGAATTTCGAGTCAACTCAGCGAGCGAGCGCTGGGCAAATATCTTGACTTCCAGGGTTACAAAGGCTTTCTAGCCGCTTATTGATTGGGGGCGGTAGAGAAAACTGGTGTAGCTTTACAACCCGATTATGTAGTTTTTAGTTATTTAGAAAGGCTAACACTTTTGTAATTACGTGTCAAAGTTTCAAGCAAATCAGAGAAAAACTGAGGGAGTTATAGAATTTCGATTGAAAGAATTTAGTGAGGGAAATTTGGTATAGTATGTTAGGCTTTAGGCTCATTTTGCGTACCTTTTCCATTAGCTGTGGAACTTTCTCTGCATTTACTTGTAAGACTTCCGGCTTTCCAAAGCTTAATACAAAGCCTTTTGGCCGACACTTCTTAACGAGGTCTAAAATACTCTTAGGCTTACAGAAATTCCTCATTAACACGCAGCATTTACCATTGTCTTTTAATGTTAGCTTTTCCTTCTTTCCACCTTGCTTATGGTGTCACAATGGGCAGTTTTCTTATTCACTGTCTACATGTGCTTAATAGTCAAGCGACCTCTCGCCGAAGTACTCAACTGGTAGTACCGGAAGGTGATCGGTATACGGCCGCAGGAGGTTTAGGTCATGTAACAAAAATACACAGGCTCTAGACGCTTTTTCCTTATAGGCAAGGTTAAGTAAGCCATGTTGCTTATCTAAGTCAAGACACTCGGTGGCTCTAAGGTCCATACCTGCATTTGATTTCCATCCCCTAACTAAGTTGCTTAAACAACTCAGATCTTTTTAAGAGGGTAACCAGTCCCTCCAGTGAGACAGTTTGCGATTTCCCAGGTATTCAAAACAATAATCGCCAAAATATTTCGCACGACTTCTTTGAAGTGTAGGACATTCACCGAGGAGATGTTGTACCGACTCAATTTCTTTTTCATCTCTGCAACTCCTGCAGAAATCATTGTGAACTGCACCGATTCTAGTGGTTAGGGTGCCAATAGTGCAGTGACCCGTTATAGCACCAGTGAGGGCGTGGTAGTTGATCTGCTAAATCCCAGTAGACATTTTGTTCGTTTAAGACGCAGTTTTGGCCAGAGCGTTTTGGATACCCTGCAGTTTGTAGTCACAAACCACCTTCTATTGATTTACGCAATTACGCTCCAGTCAATCAGTACAATTCGTTTAGAGGAATCCTATGTCCTCATACGACTCGCTGAAGGTCAAACTCAGTGCGTTTCCTTGCACACTCATCCTCTCCTTCATTTCCCTCTTCTCCAGAGTGGCCGGCGGCTCAACAAAGTGTGGTATTGTGTTGTTGCATAATCGAAAGCGAGTTGTCGATCGCTGCTTGACTATCAACAAAACTGATAAGGCTTGCCAGAGGTTAGTCCATTAGTCTTATCGTCTTTGCTGCTTGGTCTATAGCGTAGATCTCAGCCTGGAAGACGTTACACCGGTTTGGGAGTATAAAAAAGCTATTTAAGAATAATTGTTCCGAGTACACTCTTGATTGTTCATCTTTGAGTCGTTAGTATAAATATCGTGACCACTATCAACTGATTTGGTTCTGTTCTGCCAATTCATTCTGTCGGGTATTCGTATTTTATACTATCTTTTGAGATCTATCTCGGAAAGCAGATAGTCTGCTTTAGATGCGTCTTACACAGATAGTAAAACTATTGCATGACCGTGCGTGTTTTCTTTTAGCATGTCTGTTGGTTTAATCCTAAAAGCAGATCTGGCCGCTATCCCTTTCACATATTTATCAATGGGTGGAATATCTAGGATCGTTTCCAGCGTCACCTGAAGCGTCGATCGGAGCGCACTTGATATTCCTACACAAGCGAGTCGTTGGAGTTTTATGAGATTCTTTAGCTACGTTTGTGTCTGCACCGCCTCTGATGATCGTATTGTACGCCCAGTGGTTGATATAAAATTTCAGGCCCCGTGGCTACCATTTGGAATTCACAGAGAGAACGTAAGTTCGAATCTCGGTGAAACGCCAAAATTAAGAAAAAGATTTTTCTAATAGTCAATGGCAAACGCCCAAGTGTATTTCTGCCATGAAAAAGCTCCTCATAAAAATATCTGCCGTTCGGAGTCGACTTGAAACTGTAGGTCCCTCCATTTGTGGAACAACATCAAGACGCACGCCACAAATAGGAGGAGGACCTCGACCAAACACCCAAAAAGGGTGTACGCGCCAA
>JAYXIM010037418.1:0-38606 GCA_037575425.1 Anastrepha fraterculus | reverse complement strand
CTATATCTATACTAATATTATAAAGAGGAAAACTTTGTTTGTTTGTTTGTAACGAATAGGCTCAAAAACTACTGGACCGATTTTAAAAATTCTTTCACCATTCGAAAGCTACCTTATCCACGAGTAACATGGATTATATTTTATTTTGGAAATAGGGCTCGAGATATAGGTCAAAACGTGGACCCGGGTAACCTTCGGACGTGTATGTACAATATGGGTATCAAATGGAAGCTGTTGGTGAATGATTTAGTTCAGAGTATTTTTCATGCCGCTCCGTGACTAGGGTCTCGAGATAGAGACCAAAACGTGGACCCTAGAATGTCTTTGTACAATATGGATATCAAATTGAAGCTGTTGGTGAATGCTTTAGTACAGAGTATTTGTCATGCCACTCCGTGACTGGGGCCTCGAGATATAGGTCAAAACGTGGACCCGGGTAACCTTTGGTTGTGTATGTACAATATGGGTATCAAATGAAAGCTGTTGATAAGTGCTTTAATACGGGGTAATTTTCATACCTATTGATGACTAGGGTCTGGAAATATATGGCAAAACGTGGACCCGCCGTGTCTTTGCACCGAATTAAACCAAACTTACCCACATTGTTAAGGAGGTATTGAAGATGGTTTCCGTATAGTTTGGACACCTATTGGTAGATAGGGTCTCGAGATATAGGTCAAAACGTGGACCCGGGTAACCTTCGGATGTGTATGTACAATATGGGTATCAAATGGAAGCTGTTGGTGAATGCTTTAGTTCAGAGTATTTCCTTCCGCTCCGTGACTAGGATCTCGAGATAGAGACCAAAACGTGGACCCTAGAATGTGTTTGTACAATATGGGTATCAAATGAAAGCTGTTGATAAGTGCTTTAATACGGGGTAATTTTCATACCTATTGATGACTAGGGTCTCGAAATATATGCCAAAACGTGGACCCGCCGTGTCTTTGCACCGAATTAAACCAAACTTATGCACATTGTTAAGTAAGTATTGAAAATGAGTTTCGTAAAGTTTGGTTGTAATTCGGAGCAGTGGCAACGGGTACAGCGTTCTTTTGAGCCAGCCATAATGTCGCTTACTTTTTTAACGCTTGGGGCCGAACTGAACTGTCAAATTGACAGTGTGAGTTACAATCTGTCAATATTTCTTTCTGATTTGGATGCCATAAAGAGAAGACGTAAGGGCAAAGTGTTAAAATTTTTTGTGAATTTTTTTGGAGCGGATTTTGGAACAGTGAATAACTTCTTACGAAATTTGAGAATTTAATGTGAAATCCGAATGAAATTATGTGTTCGTGGAAAAATAAATTTTTTTCGTTTTTGTTTTTGAAAAATATAAATGGATAATGGTTAAAATAGCTCCAATGCTTAATAAAACATATAAATTGAAACGAAAAGTTCATGGATGATCAGGAAAAACGACGATTGTTTCTTAGTTATTCATATGCGTTGATTTGAAATTTAAAAACAATCTTCTTTTTTTCCTGATTTTCAATTTATATTTTATATTTACTCAAAAACAAAAAGAAAAACAAAAAATATTGTTTATGCCAAAGCGCTTGAATAAAGAATAAAGAAATAAATAATATGAAAATCATATATTTTCTGTTCTAAACCATATCTATTCTATTTTAGTGTGCCCAGCGAAGGGGGCCGGGTTTGCTAGTTTTAAATGAAGATATTTAAGGCCTTGCATTTGAATAATTTGAAAAATATGGATATGTTATAATAAATTAGTTATGTATATTTTAAACTCGCCATTCTTGGGAGACTGAACAACTTTAAGCCACGTTGAAACCAATTTCAAATATATATTTTTTAGAGTGCACATATCGTTGTAGGCTATTACGAGGGCGACTCAATAAGTATTCGTATTAGATATGAAGACACCTTTTTTTTTAATTTGTTTTCTATTAATCAACATAGTCCCCTTTTAGAAAGATACACTTCTCCAAGTGCTGCGGTAATTTTTTCAACTCCTCCAAAAATAAGATTTCCAAACAATACTGCGCTTTTCCCATCTCAGCGAAAATCACGAAACACGTTTTATTCGAATAGCTGCTAAGTCCAGACTAACCTCTCAATCAGTCTGAAATTTGTTTAACCGTCGTTTGATAGACGGCAACACACGATACTAACACCAATGTCCCTCAGGGTAGACCTCAAAGACATCAACCACAGGTAACTATTGAACCTCTTGGGCTCTATATTCTAAAATAAGCGGCGAAACTCCGAAATTTCGGGAAAATATAAAATTTGTTGTGTGATTTACAGTGTTGCCGCACACACAAAAATGCACTTACGAAATTATTTAGTACAAATTTGAACTAAATAGTAGTATGTCTTTGATGAAAGTAGACTCACATCATTCACAAAGTAATTATAAAGGGTGGTTAAGTTTCAAGGGCTGGTGTTGATTTTGAATAAAATAAAATTTTTTTTTTTAATTATTGTCATTTCTCTTTATTATGATAATATTGGTATGACTCAATTACGTATAAAAAAAAATATCGGCCAAATGGTCGCCGCGGCCTCGGTGGCATACCTCCATCCGATGGTCCAAATTTTCGATGACGCTGAGGCATAATTGAGGTTCTATGCCGTTAATGTGCCGAACTGTCTCATCCTTTAGCTCTTGAATTGTTGCTGGCTTATCGACGTGCACCTTATCTTCAAAATAACTCCAAAGAAAGAAGTCCAACGGTGTCGTTGACGTTTAGGTGTAGTTCGCATTCAACATCGGCCCTTGAAATTTAACCACGCTTTATTTGTAACCTCATTAAGTACGAGAATTTTTAATGACAAAATCAATGAAAATTTTAATAGATTTTTTTTTTTTGAAAATGTTTATAAATAAAAATTCCACAGTAAATTGTATAAGTGTTTATCATTAATTATTTATTTGTGAAAGTGGACTTACATCACTTTCAAAGAAAACGGCCCATTTGTTAGTGCCAATGGAGTTTCTTCTTGCCTTATTGCATTTGTATTGGAATTTTCGTCATGCTGGCATTGCTGGCTTACCAGGCATGCATACATACCTACCACAGATGTAGGTAGAGCATACCAAGTGCTTCAAATAGTACGCCATGCTCAAGTGACATAGAGGAATATAAATACATACATATGTACGTAGAAGCTTGTACATATTTAAGTGGAATGGCTGCAACTGGCTTGTTGATTTGTGAGCCCTTGCCGTATTCCTAATTGCGTGGGTTGCAACGCGCTATCTGCTCCTATCTGAAGTGTTGGAGACAATTGAAAGAAAAGTGTTGGTCCCTATTTCCTAGCTTTTCATACTGGTAATTTAATTAAATTAAAAAGTTGGTCTCACGAACGCAGCAGCCACTTCATAAGCTTTGAGCAGACGGAGTCACTTATGCCATGCGCGTAGGCGTTATTTGTTACACAAGCCACATACTAATATGTATAATATACCACTCACACTCGTACACATATACTTGCATATTGTATAGGTATGTATGTGCACAGAGTTGCTAAAGACCGCATGCCGCATGCCACACGCCACACGCCACATACGCTTAATTGCTTCCATTTTGCTAGCAAATGCTATGTAGTACTCGTATTCGTGTTGACAGTTGGCGCATTTGTTGCAAGCAGTCAAAAGCTTCACACAAGCACAGTTGCATTCATGTCTAAATAGATAAAAGTTGAGCAGTTTGTTAAATTAGTTGCAAAATTAGCACCTTTTATGGTATTTGTTGGAGATGCAGTTATGCGTCAGATGACGAGCAACTTGCATACAAACATACATACGGGGAGATGAAAAGGAAATAAAAACACTGCTATCACTAATTCAAACTACTGTAAGCACTATTTTGAGGTTCGAATAATAATGAATATATTCATATGTATTTGAAAAGTTGGAAAAAATTCCCAGATTGACTTAGAATACAGATTTAGCGAGCACTCGCTTCAACTGGATCTCGGCCCGAACGAAAGATATTAAAATTTTAAGTAGAGAAATGCATGACCCATATATTGAAATTGATTCTTTGACTCTTTAGAGTCGCAATCACCTCTAGGCATCCTTGCTCGTTGGCACTTCTTTTAGAAGAAATGGAAAATATCTAACTTGAAAGTCGGCTGGCCAAAGCGCAGAATTTAAGAGCTGTTTAAGAGCGACTTCGGATTGCGAATGCTGACCAGGCCGGACGGGTCACAGTTAGCGAATAGTGAATGGCATTTAGACATGAAGAGTCCAGAACAGCGTTCAGCGGCTACGAGGGGAGAGTCTCAGAGAGGTTTTTGTGTTACACCGAACTCCTTATAAATCCTGAGTTCTTGTGATTTTCCCAGCGTCATGCCGAGCGTTTTGGCGTATTCAATAACCGCTGACGCTAATAATCTATGTTTGTATGCATAGCTAGACCCTACATCAGTCGGTGGGCTGATAACGTAAGCACAACAACAGAGGATATTTTAGTGAACCAAAGGTAGCATACACGGACTTCAAGACAGTTTACTATGTATTTCGTCATTAAGTGAGAGTAGTTCTTAGTAAGCTACCGCAATAAAAACATCTATTGCTTCCCACTACTATGCTTTAGCCGAAAGAAGGTGAAAGCAATTAGCTACGAGCACCACAACAAGAAAAACATGGCCATCGTACAACATGCAGATGATGAATGAAGCTCTGTTAAGAAGCTCTCTCTCACGAATCTCACGTATTACTGGAACCCTTACAGGTCATTGCAAGGTAGGGGATGATGCAGCCAAACTTAACCTTGTTTTCAATCCTTTCTGCAGAAGTTATCAGGCGGAGGGGGTGAAAGAAAGTACTTTTCACTATTTATGCGAATGTCCAGGTCTAACTATGGTAGAGCAAGATTTTGCTCTTGCGGTAAGCCTTTCTTAGACCAAGTTAATGAAATTTTTGACATAGAGATAAAAAGTTTGCTGCTTTACTTGGATCTCACCAAATGGATCTGATTAAAAAACAAAACGTTGAACAAAAACATCACACGAGCATAGTAGTAGTATCAGAATTGATCATTTTAAGTTTCTCTACTGGTATCGTTGGGGTATGACTATAGTTTCCCAGAAAACAGGCAACCATTTGCTTTGAGAAGCTTCTCTCCTGAACCACTTTTGTTGCATTAAGCTTATCGTGAAACCTCCTTACTGCCGATAGGTTTTTTGTTTCCGGCTCATATGAACATATCTCATTCGCCACCTGTTACGATGTCACAGACGTGCTTTAAACCACTGCGGTTGAATTTCTTCAACATCTTTTTACACTAATCGGCGCGAATACTTTTTTGTGTGATTCTCAAATTATTCGTCATACTACGAGAATAAATTTCCTTGGCATCCAAATGTTCATGCAATATTGAATGCTTGATGGTCCCACCAATGCCCAAGGATGCCTCTATCTCGCGATATGACGACGCACAGCAACGATTGTTTTTGACTTAACAACCATGTTTGGACGGTCACGAAATTCATTCTGCGCGAATGTATTCGTTGTACCAGCGTTTCACACGCCAACACCCAAAGTAAGTTTATATTCTTTTTCTTGTTTGTCGCTAAAGCCGCTTAAGCGATTTTGGCCGAGTTTAACAAAGCATTCCAATCGTTTCTTTCTCGTACTAACCGGCACCAGTTGGGCACACCAAGTGAAGCCAAGTTCTTCTCCACCTGATCTTTCCAACGCAGAGTAGGCCCTCCTCTTCCTCTGCTACCACCAGCTGGTACCGCATCGAATACTTTCATAGCCGGAGCGTTTCCATCCATTCGGACGACATGATCCAGCCAACTTAGCCGCTGGATCTTTATTCGCTGCGCTATGTCTATGTCGTCGTAAAGCTCATACAGCTCATCGTTCCATCGCCTGCGATATTCGCCGCTGCCAAAGTTCAAAGCTCCAAAAATCTTGCGCAGAATCTTTCTCTCAAGCACTCCAAGCGTCGCTTCATCGAATGTTGTCATCGTCCAAACTTTGCGCCATATTATAGAATGGGCTTACTTAGTCCAAGAAAGAATCTTCGTTAGATTTCAAGGCTGAAATTCGGTTGGTGTTACTGCTGGTTCTTAAGTAAACGAAGTCTCTTACAACCTCAAAACCACAACTGTCAACAGTTAGTAGACGTGGGCGCCGATACGCGAGTTCCCTGACTGTTTGCTTGATGACAGGAGGTATTTCGTTTTGTCGTCGTTCACCACCAGACCCATACGCTTCGCTTCTTCATGCAATTTGGGAAAGGCAGAACTAACAGCGCGGTTTTTAAGGCCGATGATGTCAATATCATCGGTATACGTCAACAACTGTACGCTCTTATAAAAAACAGTGCCTGATCGATAAAGTTCTGCGGCTCGCATGATTTTTTTCAGCATCAAAGAGTCAAACGATAGCGAGCCACCTGTCTGACACGCCGTTTGGCATCAAAGTCCTTCCCAATTCTGGTGGCGCTGCTGGTATTGAGTAACGTCACGTTGGCATAGCCGTATTAGTTTTGCGTGAATATCAAATTCAGGCATCGCGACATGGAGACAAGTCTTTTTCGTACTGTCGAAATCAGCTTCGAAATCGACAAAGAGGTGTCTTGTGTCGATTCTCCTTTCATGGGTTTTTTGCAAGACTTGTCATATTGTGAATATCAGATCGATTGTAGATTTTCCAGGTCTAAAGCCACACTCTTGAGGTCCAAGTGGAAGTAAATTGATCGCTCATAATAAATTATTGCAGGAAAATTTTCACGAGTTAATTCCATTTTTTGGACGAAATGAATTTTTGAAGTCACTTAAAAAACGGAATGAAACTCATAAATGAGAACGTTATAAGTTTATGCTAAAAAATACAAAACATTTCGATTTCATCACACGTATTGTTGCAAAGGCGTAAAATGTAAAAGGGAATCCCTTGTATTAAAGTTTTTTCGCGGGCTGCATATATCAAATGGTAGGTGATTAAACAAGCTTTAATACAAAAACATTTTTAGCTGGTGTTTCGGACCCATTTAACTGCGATTTAATGTTATTTATGTGCTATTTCCTTGTTCATGTCTGTTTACACATACATACATACGTACATATATGTATTACAAATGTAATTTTCGCTCTTCACCATGAGCGCACTTGCTCATTTTAAAACACTTTTATTGCCACCCTGGTCCCATATTTTGTGGCTACTTTTGCTTTTAAATTTACGAATGCACTTTTCACTCTTCCCCTGAACTACTTTCATTTTTTCACGATTTATTCGTATGTGTGTGCATTCTTTTTTCATAATATAAAATAATAAAATTACCATAATCGCATGAAGTTTTCATATTTATTTATGTACATTAAAAGCATGCCAACAGACAAGTGAAAAAATAGAACAGGCGGAATAAAAAAAAAAACATTATATGAAGAGAAGTGCACTATGCAGCAATTTAAATATTCTGGTAAAATGAATAGTGTACAAAATGTATATACACACACACAGACACAGACACGTTCAACCATGTGTGTGTGTGTGTGTGTATGCAAAAGTGCACGGAAGAGTATGCAATAAAAAATAAATAAATTTTACAAGTGCCAACAAAAATAAGGCCAAGGGTCCATACGAAAGAGGCCACTTTATTCATTCCAGCCACTGGTCATTGAGCCACAACCAACTGACCAGTGTAGCATCGAAATAGCCATCGGCAGTCATCAGTATATCAACGGATGTTAGTGAACGGGAGACGTCAGTTGCTATCACTGCTGTGGTTATGTGCATTCCAGTCTGCCTGCCTGCCAGCCTGCCTGCTTGCCAGCCTGCCTGCATTTAACAGCACCCACTTCCCATATTTACAATTTCGTTCTAGATTTTTTTATATGTAGTCTAAATGCACTTTACTTTGCAATTCCTCATAATGTGAAAACGCTTATTTACCATGTTTTTTTTATTACTGTTTCCTGCGTTGCTGCTGATTCTTCCAAGATTGCCCTCGATTGTATACTAACTGCAACATTTCTGTACATTTCTGTACATTTCTACTTCACCTACATTTAAAATCGGACCACGTCTTGTTTGTTCAGCAGCATTTGCGTGGCAGGAAGGAAATAAAATGAATGATTTTTAAATATTCTTGTTCATTTTAGCCAGTTATTTTTTTAATTTTTTATTTCGTTTCAATTTCTCTTTGCACTTACACGAGGGTCGTTTGAAAAGTGTGCGCAGAAATAATACTAGAGCAGGACGACATTTGGAAAACGTTACCGTGAAGAGCAATGCAAAGAAGATGATATCGCTTGTCGAAGCATTGATGGTCATGCAACTCGCTGGATTCTTCATGAAAAGCAAATTTGTCACAAAATGCTGTTAAATCTGATGTAAGACAAGACTGCATTTTATCACCTTCCCATTTCAATAATGTGTTGGACACTGTGTTGCTTAAGGCAACTAAGGAAAAGAGAGGCATTCCATGGGGCTTAACTGAAAGGCTCGATGACGCTGATAGGTAGGTAGGTACGTAGGGTGGTTGCCGTAAGACACACTTAGACCTTCGGCAGGTCCATTGTGATACCACTGGAGCTTATCCTTACTCTACGTGTTCCCTTTCAAACCATCCGGTTGCTTTAATAAACGAGCAGAGCTTCGTTAGTTTTAGATGGGCTATATCCGCTACATCGGTTAAAAATGCTGTATCGAGGGTGCGCAGCCTTCTCCTAGCTAGGCTTTCACACTCACATAAAAGGTGTCTGACTGTTTCCTCTTCTTCTGTATTTAGACAGCTTCTACAGAAATCGAAGTAAGGTAGTCCTAACCTTCTAGCGTGGCTGCCTATTAAACAATGACCTGTTAATACACCTATCATTTTTCTTATAGATTCCCTGTTGAATCTTAGCAAGATCTTCGATCGACCGCTGTTCCAGTTCGGCCATGTCTGTCTGCTTAGTTCGCATGTTGTGAGGTTTTGCCAGATTGTATTTACCTTTTTGATGGTTTCCCTGTCTATAAGTAATTTACAAGTGGCTATAGGCATGGGTATCAGCGCCTTATCCGGTTCGAGATCGAGCGTTGTACCGGCTCTTGCAAGTTCATCCGCCTTACAATTTCCTGCAATGTTCCTGTGGCCTGGTACCCAGATAAGGTGCACCTTGTAGCACTTAGATACGTCATCTAGTAGTTTAAAACATTCTAGAACTGTTTTTGACGAGTGCGTTTTTGATTCCAGCGCTTTTATTGCTGCCTGACTGTCCGAGTAAATGAAGACTTCATTTGTGGACAATACTCTCGTTTTTATTTCTTTAAGCCCCTCTTTTATGGCAGTGACTTCCGCCTGAAATACACTGCAATGATCAGGTAAGCGAAATGATTGGCATACTCCGAGTTTATCGGAGTAGACCCCTCCACCTTGACGCTGATAACATCTGCCTTTTAAGCAGCACTACTGCAGACATGAAAAGGAAAATCGAATTGGTGGTTTTGCAACAAAAGTAGGACTGCGGTTAAACGTTGACTACAGCACAGCTCTCCGAATGTAACGAATTAACACCAAATGTAACGAGCACTTTTTCATCCAAAATATGTAAGTCGTTGGAATATGTAGACCGTTACCGTTGTTACTTCGGCTCTATCCTTGACAAATGTGGCAACTCTTCAGTAGATGTCGTTAGACGACTTGCAAAACCTAGACAAGCTTTCGGCGCTTCAGGCCCAGTGTGAAAGTCACGCGTCATTTCCCGCCATACAAAACTAAAAATCTCTGAATGGAATGTAAAATCAACACTGTTGTATAGATGCGAAACGTGGAACGCAGCACCAAAGGACATAGAGAAAAAACAAGTGTTTGTCAATAAGTGCCTTCGAGAAATCATCAAAATCGTATAGCTCAATACACTAAAAAAACACTCTTCGTGGCACTTGACACTACAGGAACCGATTAATACAGAAATTGTAGAATGCGAATGGCCATACTTTACGCACACCAGCCGAGAAAATCGCTAGAGGTGCATGCAACCCATAAGGCAGCAGACACGGAGGAAAGCCAGCTCATACCTAGCGAAGACAGCTGGATATCAAAGTGGGGAATATCCAGCTAAGTTGGAACAAGAGCAAAACTCATGCAAATGACGTAATCCGAATCTCGGTTAAAGACCAAAAATGAATGGTTTTTGTAATAGCGGCTGTCCCTCGGCAATCAATGGCAAATATCGGAGTGTATTTCTGCCACAGAAAAAAGCTCCTCATAAAAAATATTTGCCGTTCGGGGTCGACTTGAAACTGTAGATCCCACAAGATGCACACCACAAATAAGAGGAAAAGCTCGGCCAAACACACAAAAAGCATGTTTGCGCCAATTATATATATATATAACCCTTTTTATTTTACGATTAAGTTTCCTTTTAAGCTTATACATTTCGTTCAACGCTGTTCTAGTTCGTTGATCCCTTCCGAGTAATAAGGATTGTCTAAATCTGAAAAATAGCTATTCGTTTCTGCAATCACTTTTCGTTTGAACAAAATCGTTTTTCCGCTAGTCATTTCGACGAACCGGGGAACAAATAGTAGTCAGAGTGATCTGAGGGAACCAAGTCCGGTGTTTATGGGAGTGGGAAACGCGTTGGAATTCTACTCGCATTAATTTTACGACCACAACTGGAAAAGCACTCAAGTTTTTGATTCAAACGAATACCAAACACAAAGAAATACTTATACCGATCTGGCTGAAATTTGGTGCGGGTTCTTCAAAGAGATGCTACTAACTAAAGACAACCTCGATGTGCGCCAGTAGTGCTACTTTTCTCTCTTTGAGCGGACGTTTCAAACGACCCTCGTACGTATATGTATCTATATGCTGGCATTTACTCGTATTTACTCATGCACCTGTTTCTCGAAACTGAACTTCATTCAAATTACTCTAGTATCAATTCAAATGGAATGTTACATTTATACTCTTTAAATTATTAAATTTTCTTCCATGCACAAGTTGAGCCTTCGACTGCCTGCTGCGCTGCAAAATGTTGCATGTTTTCCTATGATTTTTGTTTTATTAATGGTATTCATAAATGGTATTCGTAAATGGCTGTTTACTTTAGAGTATCAATACCGACACAGTCTACCAATATTTCGACAAATTTTAGCAGGAATGCTAATCACAGAAACAAAAAAAAATAAAACAGAATACCAACCAGTTGACTTAGAGCGTATACTGGCGGTTGCTCCTTAAGCCTTTTGTTCAAGGTTGTATATTATTTTATTTAAGTCCTAATTTTTCATCGCCAGTTACCACTCGCTCGCTCATCCAACAACACAACACCACACTTTGCTGGGTTCTCAGCCTCTCTAGAGTGGAGAGAAATGAAAGAGCTGATCAGAGTGCGTGGATAAGGTCTGAGATGCAGAGGACATAAGCATTCCTATACACGAGTCATACAATGCGATTGTCCTGAGTGAGACTGCTAACTGTAGGATCTCTAAAGCGCTCTGGCCAAAACTGAATCTTTAAAGGTCAAAATGTCTGCTTGGATTCCACAGATCAACTACCAACGTCCTCACAGGGGTTATAACGGGTCACTGCACTATTGGCACCCTAGCCAGTAGAATGGGTGTACCTCACAATGAGCTGTGGAGCTGAAGAAGAATCTGAGTCGGTACAACATCTCCTCTGTGAATGTCCTGCACTTCAAAGAAGCCGTGCCAAATATCTTGATGATTATGTCTTTGAGGACCTAGAAAATTTGCAAAAGGTCTCACTAAAGGGACCAGTTACCTTCTTATTCTTCTTTATTTGCAAATTCTTAATACTTAATGGAAATCAAATGCAGGCCCCACAATGGGACTTAGGGCCACCGAGTGTCTTGTGTTATACAAGCAACCTGGCCAACCTAACCTAACCTACTAGTTTCGACTTCGTTACGTTTCAGCAAAGAATCGCAGTCATCAATTATGTCCAAGGCGTTGTTTTGTGTCAGTTCGTGCGGCACTCATACATAGATCTTCTTTCTGAAGCCAGCCTAATGCAAATAGATTTCAAATGGTTTTTTATTGAAGTTCAGTTCATCGGCAATGGAATAAGTGTTCACATGCCGATCCCACTGCAAAATTTCTATGATTTCATCCACATTTTCGACGATTGGCTTATCAGAACCTGCCTCATCTTCGGTAGGCATAGAACCATTACTGAGTGGTTAGAACAGCAGTTTGATTATTGCCTATATAGGGTATATATTGAGTTTATAAATATCATTTTTCGGATGCGTACGGCAAAATTTATCGAAGTTTTTCTTTTTTACCTGCATCTCCCAATATCCAACTGACTTCGCCAAACACAAAACCTTCGAAAGTATTTTTTGATAATATTGACACATGGGCTGAAAAGTCCCGGGTCTGACAGAGAATACACGTTTTTTTGTTTGTTCAAAATTAGCTTTACTCATATGTAAAATCCATACAGAAAATTTCAATACTACGTTTGTAAAACGATTTATCTTTTGCCTCAAAATAAGTCTCAGCTTCAGCGATAACCTCTTCATTCGGGTAAAATTTCTTACCGGCGAGCATTTTTTTGTAGGTATGCGAATAGCCAGTAGTTGCTGGGAGCTGAATCTGGTGCATACGGTGGGTGTGGGAGCAATTCGAAGTTCAATTCAAGTAGTTGTGTCCTTTTTTGGATCGACTTGTGACACGGTGAGTTCTCTTGTTTTTGGTCAACAGTGAGCAAACGCGGCACCAACTTCCAACAGAGCTTTGTCAAAGCCAAATGCTCATGCAATATAAAGCCAAAACGTCCTTTTGATATCTTTACGATGTCAGATAACTCACTCAACTTCACTTTTCGATCATTCAAAACAATTTTGTGGATTTTTTGATGTTACCGGCTCATTACGGCGTCCACTGCGTTGTGCATGATGGGAGCCTCTACGACCACTTTTGAAGTCAGCAAATCATCTTTTTATTGTTGTTTCTAATGCGGATGATGAGAAGAGTGCCCATAACGCTTTTCAAGCCATTGCTTTGCACGAAAGGTATTTCTCCCCAACAAGAAGCAGTGTAAAATTAGAACTCAAATTTGGTTCATAGCTTTGAAGATAACAAAAGTAGCGTCACTCTTAGCACAAAAACTCACGAACTAGAGAATAGAATATCATGAAATTTTAACACCTGACTTTACAAGGGGAGTGCAATAAAACTAGTGCCATCTATGTGTTAGGCCCGAAACTTTTCAGTCCATGTTTTATGGCTCGATGTTATGGGGCATCGAGAAATATGGCTGGCGGAAAATGGGCAAAACATTTAACATCACCTAATATAATGTTGAGGTCCTAGAACATAGGTGGAGTGCACACTACCGTCAACGGCATCGATATTCTAAGTAGTCTTCTTGAACTTTCTTCAAAAAATTTGTGTACACATTAACATTTAGTTGATGCATTAAATTTTGTATGTCAATTTTAAATATTTCCAAACATATTCAAGCGCAAAGTATCAATTAGTATCCAAATAAATGTGATTTAAGTTGAAACCAGCCGGTGGCCTACCCTTTCCATAGTTTTCGTACAACTAAAGTCCATTACCACACGTACCATTATTTCCACGTTCACAATTTTTCCAACCCTCAAAAAATAGTTCCCAAAAAAACGTTTTAATGTAACCTTTCGCTTAGTTATTGTGTTGATAGAAAAGTGTTTTATGCAAAAACAAATTCAATTAAAATGAAAAAGTTTGCCTAGCCGAAATTGCATAAGAACAACATGCAGCACTAACACCGTTACACGGACAGCAATAACTGGAAAACAAGCACAGCTTACCATAACTGCATTGTTGAAAATTTGTTAGAATTTGCATTTAGAAAATTTAATTTACAGTTTGAATTCGTAATCCTTAGAGATCCTACACTTACCAATATAACAGTTATTTCTTGCATAGATAGACGAGAACGTACCTACATGGGAATTTTAGAAAGAGAAAATATAAATTAGAAGTAAGGAAGGCTAAATTCCCAATCCGAAATTTGTTTACCTGCACACATTTTACTAAAATTTAATTTGGGCGGGCTAATTTTTGGAATCAAACTCATATTCAGGGGGAGGTCCGGATTTTTTAATTTTTTTTTTTTTTTGGGAGGTCACCACTTTTACCAATTTTGAGTTATTTTGGGTAAAGTTTTGAGTAATCATACATCCGTTATATAAGCAAAATTATAATATCCTTGAACACAGAAGGCGCGAGTATTAAAAAAAACAGCAAAAAATGTCTAATTTTGCTCAAAATGGATCTTTATAAGCACAGTACACGTTTTCAGTGTAAAATTGTAGTCAGAAATCAGAATCTACTTATTATTCGGATATTCGCATATATGAACTGGCAGAGGGATGGAGATAAAAATTTCTTTTATAAGGAAGTTGGGGTAGTTGTTTCTTTATTTTGTAAGCTTTTTAAACTTAATGGAAATCGCCGCCATAGCCGAACGGTTTGGTGCGTGACTACCATTCGGGAGTGCGTAGGTTCGAATCTCCGTGCATGAAACACCAAAGTGATAGAAAAAGAATTTGTTCTAAAGCGGTCACATCTCGGCCGGCAATGGCAAACCTCCGAGTATATTTCTGCCATGAAAAAGCTGCTCATAAAAATGTCAGCCGTTCGAAATCGGCTTAAAACTGTAAGTTCGTTCATTATTGAAGCAACATCAAACGCACGCCACAAATAGGAGGAGCAGCTCAGCGAAACACTCAAAATTCGGTTGTTATCGTTCGAGGTTTTACGGTTATCCCTACTTAAGTTTTGAGATAGATGAATAAAAATAATGATTCTACTCAAATATATATAAACTTTGCTGTTCTTATCTATGTTTGAGCCAATTTTCAACATTTATTTGCTCCTGTCAACAGAAGATCTCCTTGATTATGCTTTTTCTTAACAAACATGTTCCGATCTCACGATATGTCTTGAATATCGTCTTCAATATCAGTTCACTTACATTATCACTTTTGATGACCTTCACGAAGTTCACCTGAAGTACGATGTGTCAAGCCAGCGAAATATGATGCCTCGAGATGGTATTTCATCAACAAAAATCAAAACGAGCTGATCGACTCATTAGCTGCTTTCGATTCGCCAACCACCTAGCGATCAGTGAATAAAACAAAAAATTTAACTTTAATCCTGCACTGCATTATTTCTCGTTTTAGCAAAGTGTTATGAAAATCCAATGCTTTTCAAAAAACTCGCCTGAGAGTATGCAAAATATATAAAATTTAAAAAAATGTCCTTCGTATATTTGGAAGCACTGGCCTAAGTATATCGCTTGTGAGCTAAGCAACTAAAAACAAACTTCCTTGAATATCGCAAAACTGTAGTTGCTTTCAGCTACAAATTTTTCGCATAGAAATAGTAAATCGAAAGCAGCTACCGTTGTCGGTTTAATACACATTGAAAGTCATAGAAAGTCATTGAACGAAAATGTTCACGCGTAAATTTTTTGTTTTTTGACAAAGATGAATATTTCATGAAAACAAATATACATAGCACTCGTATAAAACAACATTCCGAGTATGATTACCATTAAAAGTGTCCAACTTTACTATGTCAGATTTGGCATATACACTCACTTAGGCAACCTACAGAGTTTTTAACAATTAATTTGCCTGAAAGTGGGCATTCCCTCGCCCGTTTTCTAAACATTTAAAATTTCTAAAACATTGAACATTTCTGAAATACTATTGTATGTAATGGTTTTAGACTTTTTGAAGGTTAAGACTTCGCAACCGCATCGCACATAGAACAGCGAAAATGGGTTCCAGGAAATGGGTGGTGGGTTTGGTGGCAATGTAAGACACTCTTTGATGTTATTTGAAATGCATCCAAAGTCCGTAGGTCAGCTTGGCTGTCTGATAGAATGCACTTATCTTTCGATGATATTCTTGTTACCTCTAGTTATTTTAAGGCTTCATGAATAGCGTTTAGTTCCGCTTGAAAAGCACTACAGTGATCCGGTACTTTAAAGGATTCACTGATAAAAAGCTTTTCGCAATTTAACCCAGATCCTACACTGGCATACGTCTGTGTAGAGCTTAGCGTGTGGGTTGGGTGATGAATCTTCTTCAAGCCATTCCAGTCTTGAAGGATTTTCAAATACATTCCTTTCGAAGCAGAGAATAGGAGGATCATAATCACAATCACTGGGTATATCCATATAGGAGTCTAATATGGTTGAATGTTCATGTGTGACAGTCTTCCATTGTGAGGTCACACTGAGCCTTTAAGCGGAACAGGCCGCTGAATATTTGCGGAAGAGATCAGAAATGTTTGGTATCTCTGCCACCTCGATCTGCTCGTCCATCTGCGCACGATACCTTGGTGAAAATTGGGATATCTGAACGAAATCTGATTCGATATGTTACTCTTGATCCAAGGCAAGTTTGTATGGAAAATGAAAATTGCGTACATTCTTTAGCGAAAAAAATTAATTAAATTTGTCGAATTCTTACACAAACTCGTTTTAATAAGATTTTTGTTTTAAAATGAACTTTATTCTTTTAATAAAACTAGCTGTACCCGGCGCGCGTTGCTACGGCAACAACTAAAATAAATTTAAGAAAAATAACTTTAAAGAAAAATCGGTACACAAATATTCAATTCATTCTAAACCATTTCATAGATTTTGTTTATTTCGAAAGAATTGTGACATTACAAAGTTTAATTTCAATTCGACGTTTATTGAAGTGCTGTGAGATACACAATATTTCTTGTTTTTCTATCTGGTGAGTAGACGAATAAATCAGAAGGCTTTCCGACACGTGAGCAAGCCACATAGAGCTGTCCATGTGAGAAGCATGGATTCTTCAAATTTAATCCACACACTTGTAACGATTGTCCTTGTGCTTTGTTAATAGTTATTGCGAAAGCGAGTCGCACTGGGAACTGTAAACGTTTGAATTCGAATGGCATATCATCATATAACAGTACCTCTTCACCTTTGAATTTTCCAGTCAAAGTCTTTGCCTCGATAACATTGTTCATCATTTTCTTAACTGAGAGTCTGGTTCCGTTGTAGAGTCGTGGTGGATTTATGTTTCGAAGAAGAATGATGGGTACGCCAATTTCCAATGCAAGATCGTGCGGCGGCATGCCTGGCAAATCAAGCGAATTCAAGAACTCAGTTGGATGGTTGACAACCTCGTCTTGATTCTCCACAGTATCGATGGACTTATATGTTGCCGTTTCATTGGGTATTCCATGCTGAATGGTGAAGTTGATGGTATTGACATAGATGTTTTTGGCTGCTAATATAGCACATGTACTGAGCCACTGATGGTTTTTGTAGTTTTGTGCAATGTTTGGGAAAACTTTTTGCACCAATTCGTGGATGCTTTCTGTGATCTTACAGAAGTTTGCTGGCAGGGTGATACATTGTGTAGATTCATTAATTTCCATTCGCCCATTTCCAATATCCAATAATTGTTTTGCAACATTTCCAGCTGATGCATCCCGTTGTAGTTGTACACGCATGTTAGTTTTCAAAGTCAATTTCTGTGAATGACGCCATAGAACTGATGCATTAAGTTCATCAGCGGGTGTTGGTATAATGGTCAGTGTTTGTCGAAAATCACCAGTCAATAAAATGCGTGCGCCACCGAAGATCCGTCAGATTCCTCTCAAATCTCGCAGTGTACGATCAAGGGCTTCCATCTATGAACGTTTCGTTTCCTCTGTGTAAATATACATGACCATACAGATTATCATGACAATCGGTTGAACGGGGCAGAAGTTCCTACTCTGCAGCGCCACCTGGTGGCGAATGGCAGCTATGAGCATATTCTAAAAATCTCTTCCGTGGAAAAATACATATAACGGGTGATCAATTAAGAGGAGTTTTTTTCATTTGCGTTTTTTTACAGATCGCGCGCGAGTTGTGGCAAACTGTCATCGTGGATTTGTTGAACAGCGTTTGGCATTTCATCATGGAAAGACTCACACCGCAACAACGTCTACAAATTGTTCAACTGTATTATGAAAATCAGCGTTCTGTGACAAATGTTTTTCGTGCGCTTAGACCGCATTATGGTCAACATAATCGGCCTGCCTTAAACACTATTCGACATACCATCAACAAATTTGAATCCGAATATTCATTGGTGGATAATTCTCGACCGAATAGACCACGTCCAGCAAGAAGCATTGAGAATATAGCGGCAGTAGCAGAGAGTGTACGTGAAAACCGCGATGAATCGATTCGGCACCGTTCTCAGCAACTTGGACTGTCGTATGGAACAACTTGGTCAATTTTACGGAAGGATCTTCATTTAAAAGCATACAAAATACAGCTCGTACAAGAACTAAAGCCAAATGACCTTCCTGCACGTCACCGTTTTGCTGATTGGGCTCTTGAAAAGATTGAAGAAGATCCGCTGTTTTCGAGCAAAATTTTGTTCAGCGATGAGGCGCATTTCTGGCTCAATGGTTACGTCAATAAGCAAAATTGCCGTATTTGGGATGAAGAGCAACCAGAACAGGTTCAAGAGCTACCTTTACACCCAGAGAAAACAACGGTCTGGTGTGGTTTATGGGCTGGTGGAATCATCGGTCCATATTTTTCAAAAATGATGATGGCCGCAACATAACTGTGAATGGTGCTCGCTACCGTACCATGATATCGGACTTTTTGCTACCTGAAATTGAATCTAATGATCTCTACGACATTTGGTTTCAACAAGACGGAGCCACTTGCCATACAGCTCGTGAAACAATGACTTTATTGAGAAGTCATTTCGGAGAGCAGCTGATTTCACGTTTAGGACCTGCGAGTTGGCCACCACACCTTTGGACTTTTTTCTTTGGGGATTCGTGAAGTCCAAGGTCTATGCTGATAAACCAGCTACGATTGAAGCTCTGGAAGCCAACATTACGCGTGTTATTCACGACATACTAGTCGAAATGCTCGAACGAGTGATTGAAAATTGGACCTTCAGAATGGACCACCTTAAGCGTAGTTGCGGCCAACATTTGAATGAAGTCATATTCAAAAAGTAAATGTCAAAGAATGTCCTTTCAAATGATAAATAAAGGTTTTGAACATAATTTACATTTTTGTTTTTTTTTAACTATTGAAAAAAGCACCTCATGATTGATCATCCGTTATATACCAATTTTTATAATAATCGATGTAGTTTTTGAGTTCATCGAGGACATGCAGACAAACATTCTTTTTTATATGTAAAGAAGAAGAATAAGATAATTTGAATTATTGTAGAAAAAAATACAATTAGTCCAAACATGTCAATATGTGGTGCGGTATGCTTTTCAATCCGTTTGGTCAGATATAAAAATACCTGGAACATTTCTTCAGAATTACATGCATCATAAAAATAAGCGCATTTATAAATAATAACAATTTGTGTAACTGTAAATATTTTTATCTTTTGCAATAAAAGAAATCATTTTGCACGAAATCCAATTCAGAATAACGAAATACGATACGAATTCTAGGAATAACTTACATCAAATTTGTTCACCCAAACAGTAAAAAATTGTAAATGCCTTCATACATAAAAATACACATACATATGTATGGCTGAAAAAAATGCAGTCAATGCGTTGCTTTTTCATTGATATTATCTTTTTTTTCCTGCAGTTTTTGTACAATTCCCGAAAGTCAGCAGTTTTCATAAACGTTATCTGTTTTTAAGCCATTAGCCACACTACTTTTTTGTTTCATTGCAGATCATTTGTAGAAAAATTTCAAGAATTCGGCGGCTTATTTGTAATTTAAATCAAACAATACCCAGCGATAAGCGAGTTTAAAGCGTGCAAAGAAGTGAATGTCGCTACATTCATTTAAATTCAAGTGAATTAATTCCTGAGACTAAAAGTTAAGCTTTCGAAAAAGTACAAATGTGCTCCATAAGTGGAGCATGAAACACTCACCTGGCAGCGGTGGTTGCTAAATATGATAACCTCAGCACATTGCTCAGTGAACCTTTTCATGGATCATTCGAAGTTGTACGGAGATGCCGCTGAAATAATTTTATGCGTGAAATTCTACACTTTTACAAGTTAAAATTAAGTATTTCTTATCATCGCAAATTGGAGAGAAGCTAAACTTGTGTTTAGTAATCAGATAGCAAAATCGAAATTATTCCAGAAAAGCCTGACCCTTTCTATCACATCCAAATATCTGACTATCAAAGTTGTTTGGATGCCAGGAGACAGGACATTGCAAGAAACTATAGCTGATGGGCAGCCCAGGCAAGGACAGACAAGATACTATATATGCGTTTACAGAGAGGGTGTACAATGGCTTAACTACCTGTGATATGTTCTTGATTAGCGAGCGATGTACGCTAACACTGGCTTGCAAAGTCGTGTGGTCGTCTAGTCGCTGTTTCATGAATCATGGGCCTTAGTGAGCTCTTTTTAGGCTAACATAACCTTAACTCTCGATATCAATATGGATCCTAATCGCAAACTATCCGCTTGGAACATTCCATATGCTTTGATGCGCGGTGCTTTTAGCATCTATGCATCATCCAGCTGTCCTGCTTTTACGAGGTTAAGAGGCAGCCAGACATGTTAGCTCGCACGTTTTCACTACACCTGTGGAGCTGATAAACTCGGCTATTAACCGACTTTGGAATTTACTTATTATTGTTATTCATAGTTCGAATATATTTCTTGAATACTTTTGAATTGTTTTTGCGCACATTTGAATATATAAGTTTGAAATCCATTTTTTTTAAATTTATTTCTTATTTCACACAAATGGTTTAAAATGGTTTTTGGTCGGTATTTAGATCCTAGGCGCTGCTACGACTACTGACATGACGGTCAACTTCGTTTATTCCTGTGATTTTATCGACATTATTGACCTTTTCTTTGACATCAAAAGTGCCTTAACGAATCGATGAAATCAAAATTGAACATAATTAGCTGTTACAGCATCGGCACCATAAACAGAATTCACAATTTCAACGGCCTGGGTCGCATATTCGCCTTTACTATAAAGGAAAAACTGTAAAATGTACCAAATGTTCTTTTTGTTGACTTCAATTGTTAACACCCTGTAACTCACAACTGAATGGAACAAACTAAACCGCCAAAAAAAACTTGTTTAGTGTGAAATATCAACTTGACGTAAACTTTAAGTTGTCTGATCGATACTTTACGGAATATCGATCACTACAGCCACTTTCCGAGAAAAAAATAGCTTCTTTTTCCACCAAACTAATATTTTAGAAAACACACTTTTTTTAATCCATAAGAGTACCATTTGGTGTTGTCTTTGTTTAAGGGGTTAGGGGTAGTCAGAATTTTCAAAAAATCGATTTTTTTTTTTGCATTTTCTTAAAGTATAATGTTTTAAAAATATTGTGTAAAAATTTGAAGTGAATCCGACAAATACTTTTCAAGTTATTCAACAATTAACAAAGGGCGCTCGGCCGCTCCGGAGCCGATAGCAAAACTTTAAATGCGTTTTTCTCAAAACTATGTTTTTCAAACTGGTGAACACTGTAACTTAAAAACCGCTACGTAGATTTCAATAAAATTTATACAGCTTTTGAAAAACATAAAAAACTTGTGCCTGATCGAAGGATTTTTTTTTAACAATTAACTGTTGGTTTTTTTTTCTAAAATCTGGAAAAAAATTTCTCAGGCCGCCATTTTGTTCATTTTGAAAAAAAAAAAAAAAGCTCCGATCAGGCACAAGATTATCTATTAATAAAACAAATTTTTTTTGTCCGATTGGTTTTAGATGAATCTGCAAGGACTTGTGATGTTCACCGCAAGGGACTTCTGGAGAAACGGGCTTCACACAAACAGCGATAACTTTTGCAATTATAAATTTTTTTTTTTTGAAATTTTGGTGAAGTCAAGTTAAATGTTTTTCTGCTATGTTTTTATTTTTGTTAAATAAATGAATTAAGTAGCAAAAAAAAATTCGTGAAAATCATCATTTTTTCGGGCCTCTGACTACCCCTAACCCCTTAATTTTAGAGCTGTGATTATATCAATTTCGTATGCATAGACGTTGATGATCTATCTATTTTAACCCTCCAATATTTTATTTTCCTAAATAGAGTTTAGCGTGTGCAGGGGTCAATCGCTCATGCTGCTTAACATTGTGGATAGCAAAATACGTGCTAGGGATCTATCGCCATTTCTGCACTATATATCGTCTGTCTATTTTTGTTCCTTTACATACGAAAGGCAGGAGTCGAAGAAGAAAGAGCTTCATAGTTCATAATAGTGAAAAAGTGCACCACAACCACTGCGATTTGTTTGTGCTTGCGTGCGCATTGGATTTTAAAATCTATGTTTACTGTGCATTACAATATTTGCAGGCGAGGAAGAACTCAAACAAATTACGGTTTGTTTTATTGTCCTTGTCCTTGTCCGCGTTGTCCTTTGTATTACATTTTCCGTTTCTTTATGATCAGTGAGGCAGTAACATTATAGTTTTGTGCTCAACGCGGCAGTCGTTCAAAAGTAAGAGTTGGTTTTTAAATTTCGTATATTAAAAAAAATCATATCATTAAATTATTTTAGACCAAGAATCAAAAGCATATTTAATGTATGATTAATTACATAAAAATAGGGTATTTTCAGAAGCATTCAAAACAGAAAATTACATTTTGCTGTGTGTTATCATCAGTTTTGCAATTAGATGATTCTTTTTATTATAGCTCTGCCAAGGTATTTCTTTCTAAGGAAGAGAAATACATTGAAAGTATGTAATTTGATCACGTTTGTTCCGCACTCTTATTTTTTAATAGCTTCCAGGATGCCCTCACGAGGCACTATCCGCGAGGTATGCATGCCGTGAAAATTGGAATTATTTTGAGTCCTTTTTGCGTTAGCTGTATGAAGCACGAGGGGGAATCATTTCAGCATCCTCTTTAGCTGCGCTGATCTCGCGGGAGAAAAATTTAAGCATCTTGGTTCTCGTTTTTTTTCACGCCTGCTGACATGTCAGGCCTTACTATCAAAACTCTAATGTACTTAATCAGCAGCATAAAATAACTGCGAATCAGTCACCGTTCGCAATGCACAAATTACTCTTTCACCCCTATCACCTCCTCTCTCTCCTTTCATCCTATCGGTTTCCTTCACTTCTTCCCCCTAAAATGATTCGCCCAAGTGGGTCCACTTTCCGGGCAATCATTATAACCTAACCTAATAGTTACTGCCATCCTGCATTTACTATACTCTCTCCAAAAGGTATGCCGAAAGTCGGACGAAGTGTAATGCAGTGGTGGCGATTGTCTCCTTGCAGTTGTTTCGCTATCAGCACTGTAATGTTGCAGTCGCGATGACCTAATGCCGAAGGCATGCAGGATTTAAATGCGTGTAACGAAAGCATTGCAAGTAATTGAAGAGAGGACTACTGGTGGTTCATCATTCGTCAGTTCATGACCAATCTCTGGCAGGTACAAGTACTCAACACCGCTAATCCAAATAAGCCAATCGGTAGGATCCAACAATAACAAATACAATTTCAGTATGAGCTATATAAAGGGTGGTTAAGTTTTAAAGGCCGGTGTTGATTTTGAATAAAAAACAATTTTTTTTTTAATTATTGTAATTTCTCTTTATTATAATATTACTGGTATGGCTCAATTACGTATGGAACAAAATATCGGCCAAATGGGCGCCGCAGCCTCGGCGGCTCACCTCCATTCGATGGTCCAAGCTTTCGATGACGCTGAGGCATAATTGAGGTTCTATGCCATTAAAGTGCCCAATCATCTCATCCTTTAGCTCTTGAATTGTTGCTGGCTTATCGACGTACACCTTTTCTTTCAAATAACCCCAAAAAAGAAGTCCAACGGGGTCGTTGACGTTTAGGTGTGGTTCACATTCAACATCGGCCCTTGAAATTTAACCACCCTTTATAAATGAAAAAGTTTTAGGATAATGATAAAAACTGAAAACCAAAAGCTGCAGTGCACTAATTAACCGTCGAAAGGTTAAAAAGTGGCTCATTCAGCTTAATACTTGGTTTGAAATGGGTTGGCATACAAAGAGAATTATAGGAAATGCAAACAAGAACAAGTTAGGTAGTGCTAAATTCGATCTCAAACGAATTTTTATATGCCAGCGCACATTTTCATAAATTGTTTTACCAAATTTTTTTTTTTTTTTTGAAAATGTGTTATAGGTATGGTGGGTGGAGCGGTTATCGACCGAGTTAATGGAAGTTCATAGAATTTCAATACCAACCTACCTTAGACAAAGTGTAATCTGTGCAGCAGGTTTTATTGGAATATACAAATTTTTACTTGCGTTATGGTGCACACGTACGGACAGACATCCATGGCTAAATCGACTTCGTTCATCACTCTGAGTGTTTTGGTATATAAATGCCTATAACTACTATATCTCGATGCCTTTATACTGTTAGAGTACACTGTTACACACAACCTTTATTTATTTCTGGCTGTATGGCCAGCCTTTGACTCTACTTCAACACCTGGACGCAAGTGCGCGGGTATAAAAAATTGGCTTTAAATGCTTACCAATTTAAATAAAATGTAGGCTTCTATTTTTGTGTGCATGTGTATGTGCAAAAGGAAGAATTTTTTTATTGTGTTATTAATAGACTTTGTTAACCTGAGGTTTTGTTTCGCCAACGCATAGGAAGCTTTAGTTACTAATGAGAGTAAAATGTGGAAAAGAAATTTTTAACTGACAATCGTTAGTTACTTCTCCAACACTAGAGACGAGTATGCGATGATGAATATGATTGAATATTTATATTTAACTTATAATAACACTTAATTTACGAGTGTGTTTATATACCTATTTTTACTGAAGTGAGCCAAATTGAGTCATACAACAACATTGAAGCTTTTTGCAGAAAACGGCTTGCATCAGATTTGTAACAAGCCTGACTATACTCAATGAATTTAACCCATATTTTTAAAATTAAGGTAAAATGATCAGCTTTAAATTTTTCATTGCGTTCATATTTTTTTATTAAAAGGTATGAAACGCAGTATATCCATAAACCTATCTTTTGTCATTGTTTTAGAGAAAAAACCCGGACCCCACTTTGTAGCGCACAAATAGGAAAATTTTAAATTTTTGTCCTCGTATTATTTACTGGCATACAAAATTGTTATAAAGGTCCATAATTCTGATTTTGTAACTGTCGATTCCTTATTCAAGACACTACGAGCTTCGTGTTAGGTGCCTGATTTTACATGTGGCATCATGCCTTCGTCAATAATAAATATGACTTACCGAAACAAACATAATATGCCCTTTAGCATAGGCAGTTGGAGCCGATACGTCTTTGAATACGGGTTAACCTGGTAATCTACAAATATCTTTACCTTCTTTCAATGTGCTCCATAAAGTCCCACCAGCAGCATTTTCGGCAGCAATTTATTCTTTGCAAGAAGTATCAATAGCATCAAATTAATTTTTTTTTCAGAATGAGAAATAATCCTCGCTCTTCTTTTGCTAGGAGCTATATAACGAAGATCCTCTTCTGCCCTACTATTTCACATTCGTTATCACAAAGTTCCACATCAGTTGCATCCGATTCATTAGCTAATTGAAGAAATCATTCAAAAAGTCTACGGTATGACTCGCGCTGATCGTCTAACGAAACTGCGCGAAGTAACAGAGACCATAGCACAGTGGTCCGACCAGAAGGCGTTGGCGGACATAATTCAAAAACTCATTTAATTAAGCTGAAAATATATATTTAGGGGTTTTAAGGATCAGTGATGACGAATCTGACCTTAGTTTTAGCAAATTTTAAATTCATTGAATACTATAAATACATTTTTACTTCCGTAATTAGCTGGTGAGTTCATTTTTACATTTTTCACGACCCCAGAGAGTACCACGTGGAGGTTTACGGAAAGGTTATTCTCTCCTCATTTTTTGTTTGTTTTTAGATTTTTTTTATTTCTTTTTTTAATTTTTTTTTTTTTAATTTTTAATTTTTTTTTAATTTTTAATTTTTTTTTATTTTTAAATTTTTTTGTTTTAGTTTTTAAATTTTTTTTGGATATTTAGTTGTTTTTTTTTTCAATTTTAAATTTTTTTTTATGATTCAGAATCCTCGGTTTCTGATGAGCTGTTTTCTGAGGCTGGATCATTTTTCAAATTTAAAAGCGCAAGAACCTTTTTTGAAGATGGTTTTGGCTTGTTTTTCAAAACCTTAGTTTTTGATATTATAACTACATCTGATGAACAAAGCAAAGCATTTAATAAATCTGTCATTGTGTCAGCTCTCGACATTTTTCATGTATTGTTTTGTCTAAAATTTTTCAAATCCTTATTGCGTGCTTCCTGAGCCTCAAAACTATACGTCATTTTGATTTTATTATTACAAGCAATTCTCAGATGTTCGTTAATATTCTAATCGGCTTATGCCCGTTCCTCCAGTGACAGATAAAAATGTTATATTATTATATATAATTTTATTGTATATAGTGTTATATATACATATATCATATTAATATTGTAATATTAAAAAAAAATTTTGTTTTTTTAATAAATTTTTTTTTTTTAGTTGTCTCTTAATGCTGATGGGGTCTGTGATGTGTTTTTCTGTCTTTTACACAAAATTGCATAAGCCATATGTAACGTTTTGCCTGTGGGTAAATGCACAAAAGCTACATTATTTTTAATTTGCGCAACTTTGCGCAACAGGTTTCAGTTTGAGATCATAGCTGAAATATGTGGCTACATCGTTCATGTTGATTTCAAGTGGACCGGTGTGGACCACTCGAAAAAATGATCTTTAAAAAAAAAATTTCGAAAAATTTTGAAATTTCAAAAAAAAAAAATTGGATTTTGTATTACAACTTAAGAGAATTATTACTGTTTCCGTTAATATATTCAATTATCTTCTTTTTTTCAATATTTGGTTAACAATTAAATGGTAATATTTGTTTGCAGACATGAAAATGAAACTCTTGTATGAAGTACGATTTGCATACAATTTCATGTTTAAAGTCAAAAAACTACAATGAAACATTTTTTAAATTAAGTAATATTTTCAGGAAATCTGCCTTGAATATTTAAGAAAACATCTGCATTATCAAATTTTTATTTCAAAAATGTTGAAAAATTGAATTTTGTGCATAGGTGTGTCGACCGGAACGGCAATAAATATTTTAGGTGATAAGTTGAAGTTGAAAAAATTTTGGGCCCAATGGGTGCCGCGATTGCTCATGGAGGACAACAAGCGGATGCGGCTGTTAACTTCGAAGTAGTGCTTGGAGAAATTTAAGCGAGATCCGAAGGAATTTTTGCGTCGAGCTGTCGCCATTGATGAACCCTGAATTCATCATTGCAAACCAGTAACTAGCACAATCAAAACAAGGGATTTCTCTCGGTGAATTTGCTCCAAAGAAGACGAAGACAGTACCATCGGCCGGAAAGGTCATGGCGACGATTTTTGGGATGCGAAAGGCGTCAGCTTCATGGATTTCTTAGAAGATGGAAGAATGGACAATACAACAGTGAGCTATTGGACCGCTTTCACAAAAACCTGAAAGAGACACGGTAGCATTTGCCGAAAAAGAAGGTGCTGTATCACCAAGATAAAGCACCAACCCATTTATCTGGAGTTGCCTCCGCCAAACTGCACGAACTGCGTTATAAATTGCTGCCGCACTCCCCGTAAACACTCGATCTGGCTCGCCCCGACTTTTTCTTGTTCCCTAACATGAAGAAATGGCTCGCGGGAAAAAAATTTAGTTCAAACGAGGAAATCATCGCCGAGGCAGAGGCATATTTTGGAGAGTTCGACAAATTCAATTTTTTGGAGGGGTAAAAAAATGGCCGCAGAGTTGGGCGTTTCTAAAAGGGAACTACATATGTTGAAAAATAAAAAATAAAAATTTTTGAAAAAAACGTGTCTTCACTTCCAACTCGGATACTTATTGATCGTGATTTTTTCGGTCAATTTAGTCGTCCAAATGTGCGTACAATCGGGAAAATTGTGCAAAAGTTTGAGCAAACCGGGTCTGTAGGAGATGTGAAAACACCAGTACATGCTCGTACAGCTCGTACTGCAGAAAATATTGCTGCTGTGCGCGATAGTGTGGTTGAAGAGCCGTCCACCTCAACTCGTCGTCGTGCCCAACATTTGCACCTCTCACGCTCGTCGTTGATGAACATTATGCATAAAGACTTGCATTTACTCGTACACGCTTACAAGGTGCAATTGGCTCAAGAACTAAAGCCTCTTGACCATTTCAAGCGTCGTCAATGGTCAGAATGGTGGAAGGAAATGGCAACGAATTTTCGAATAAAATCATTTTCAGTGATGAGACATATTTTCACCTAAATGGAATCCTCAATAAGCAGAATTGCCACATTTGGGCGAATGATAATCCAAGAGTGATTGCCGAAAAACCAGTGCACCCACAAAGAGTGACTGTTTGGTGCAGTTTATGGGCCGGCGGCATCGTTGGACCGTATTTTTTCCAAAATGAGGGCGGTCAGGCAGTTAATGTGAATAGTGTTCGCTATCGTGAGATGATAACGAACTTTTTATTTTCCGAATTGAAAGATATGGATGTGGACGATATGTGGTTTCAACAGGACGGTGCCACTTGTCACACAGCTAACGAAACAATGACTCTTTTGCGCTAAAAATTTGATGGCCGAATAATCTCACGTCGCGGCGATGTCAATTGGCCGCCAAGGTCATGCGATTTGACACCGTTGGAGTTCTTTCTTTCGGGTTATTTGAAAGAAAAGGTGTACTTCGATAAGCCAGCAACAATTCAAGAGCTAAAGGATGAGATAATTCGGCACACTAACGGCATAGAACCTCAATTATACCTCAGCGTTATGGAAATTTTGGAGCATCTGATGGAGGTGTGCCGCCGAAGACGCGGCGGCTATTTGGTCAAAATTTTGTTCTATACGTAATTGAGTCATACCAATATTATCATAATAAAGAAAAATGACAATAATTTTCTAGAAAATTGTATTTTATTCAAAATCAACACCGGCGCTTGAAACTTAACCACCCTTTATATGGTGCCGATATTATATCATAGCTGCTAATTACCTGCCATTTTGGTTTCGTCGATGCCGTTGAAGCATTTTTGATGTTAAAGAAAATGTCGATTAAATCACAGAAATGAACGAAGTTGACCTGCATGTAAGTAGTACTAGCATCGCTGAGGAGCTAAAGATGGGCTATACAAAATTTTGAACAATTTGCAAAAAATAATGGATTTCTTTTCTTCCAAACTGTTATATAAAGAGAATTTTAAATTAGTCCAATTGGCCCGATCCGAACGTTAGTGCAGTACAAAATTCCGACCATTCACCCATATGGTTTTTACTTTAAAATGCACTAAACCGTTTAGAAAAATATAAAATACGCTAAAAATATGAACAAAAACAAGCTAGTTAAACCTTGATAATTACGCTCCTACAATTTTGAAATTCACCCTCCTCTATTGCAAACATCTTTATATACATATGTACATACATATCGTACACGCTTTTGCTCTCCAATTCAAATTCAATTCAGAACTTCAGCAACATTCAACAACTTACTTTCATGTAACGCACAGAAATAATACCCTGGAGAGAATTGCTTTGTAGTAAATGCATAAATTCAGCATAAATTGATAACTTACACCTCTTATGGCTGCATTGTTCTTATATTAATCAAGCATGATTTTACACTCGATATCGACGTAAAATATTTCTGTTGCGTGGCTATTCGTAGATGCCAGCGATTATGCTACAAGATTCACTAAGCACTGGAAATGCATATGAAAATTGCATTGCTAGTCATGGATGCAGAGTACAACAACCACAATTGAAATACAATAATCTCGAGAGAAATACTGTGTAGAAAATGTACAAGTGAATGCATTGGAATGCACTGCTAGCGCTCACAGCAGCTGCGAAACAGTAGCCAAATGGAGCTTTGAATATCCTGACCGTAGCTGACCATTGAACTCCTCTCTACTGGCTTGTGCTGCTTTTATGACGGGGCGGATAGGTTTTTATAGCGAAGCTTGGCGCTGATTACTTATGGTTGAGCTCACCGCTGTAGGGTTGAAAATTCATAGTGTATATGTATGTACTATATGTGGGTACTATAGAAATATTTTGCACTCTTATATTATACAAATATGTGGTAAAATAAATATCTCTTCCCAGACTTTGGATTGCACATAAACAATTTCCATTTCAACCGTTTACTGCTTACAGCTACACGTTATTCAATTCTAGAAGAAATTACTTCGGACTGCATGCGATTGAAAATGGTTTTTTATACTACTTGATTTTTTGCGTTGAATCCGTCATATTTATATGTAATTTGAAAACCAAAATGACAGCAACTCACAAAACTGAAGGGAGAAGAGATAGTTCTTCTGGCAATCAAAACGTCTCAATTATCACATTTCTTTCCGAGTAGGATACCCAACCAAGTTTTCTACTTATGGTCGTGGTTTGAATGCTGGCATACAACGGTATTTTCCACCACTCTTTTTTGCCAAAAAGTCAGAGGATTTGTGGGAAAACAGCTTGCATTTTGCGCCGAGATATGCAACGTCGGACAGTGCCTTCATTATCCATAAATTTTTAACCAATAACGAAAAGAAAACCATCCAACAACCATTGAATTTACCTGTTATGGCCCCCTGTAATTTGTTTCTGTTTGATCGAGTCAAGAAACCACTACAAGGAACGCGTTTTAATAGCCGAAATCGAAGCGAAGTAAAGCAAAAATCAAAGACGGCTCTGCTGGCTATACTAAAAATAGAATTCCGTGCATGCTTCGTGAGCTGGATCAAACGCTGGCATACGTGCAGTTAACACATTGACTGCCTCGTCGGCCATATATGTGTGACACTGTACTATGCGGTTTACGCGACGTCGGGCACATATGTCCGACACGACTATTATTCTCTCTCGCCATGTCACACAGCAACGATTGACGATAAATAAAATATATGGCTTCCCATGATTTTTCTGTTATAGTGGCTTCGGCGTAGCTCAAAAAATAATTCGAAAAAATTGGTTTTGAAAAAAAAATTAAATTCATTTTATTGCAGTAACAAAAAAATTTTTACATATTATTTGTACAAAGTAGTTATACAAATGAACCCATAAAACTTGTTTGTGGTGATTTCCAAAACATTCTAAACACATGAATGGCTCTTGGGGACAATCCGGGCAATACGTGTATACTCTTTTAGCCTTCTTTCTGGCGATCTCCCTTCCTTCCATTTGTTTTATTCTGGAATAACATAAAGTACATGTTCGACGTAATTTTGTATTACTTGCACTTAGTTTTATTTTTAAAATATGAATATTGCCTGATTTTGGCTTCATATGTTTTTCTGGCTTCTGCAAATTTAGAAGTGATGAAGTAATTTGTTCTCTAAACCATCGTATTTGTGCATTATTTTTTTTCGTAGCTTTCTTGTACACTATAAAAGCATTTACTACTGATCGTCCAAGCAGATATTCTATACCCAGTTTGCGGTACCACTTCACGTTCTTCCTCAAAGTAGTAGCATAAGAACAGTTCTGGTCTGATAAATCAATCCCTGATTTTCCTTTGTTGTAAGGAAGTATGGTTATTGGATTTTTCCTATTCTTCTTCGCCAAGCGACGTTTTGAGCCAGAGGTGTTACTGGTTGATGGTTGGTCAAGGTCAGAAGCTAATGCTTGTTCGCCATTATCTTGAGCTTCGTCTACCATTCTTGGACTGTGTTTTGTTGACAGAATTCGTACATCACGACCGCCATGACCCTGAGTTAAAAAAAGTCGGTAGGCGCCACGTCGAACATATGTGTGTGACATACTAATTAGTTAAAAACTGCCTGTTTCTAAGCAGAAAATATTACCAGCACTACCCTAAATTCCAATTTTGACGTCTCTGATGAGATTTAAAAAAAAAATGCTGTGGCCCAGAGCATCTTATTTGCTGAAAGTGCCTTGGCAGTCAATGTGTTAATAGGGAGTACTTTGAAGGCGATAATACCACTTCTAAAGTATAAACTTGTATTTGAATTTTCTGAGTATATTTTGGGCGCTTTTTAATCGATCCACCTCAATATCATTGACCTAAACAGTCGCGCAAAGTAATTGGGCTCGTGCTGTATATGTAAGGATAAAAGAGATATCTCCAATCGTCAAGTGCTAATGCGGAAAAATTATTTCAAACTTATTTTTATATATTTTTATAATTAAATGTTAATTCAAGTTACCATTTTCATAAAAATCGATCGCGAGCGATCGTAAATTCTGCATTACAATATTTTTTTTTTGGGTGAAAATTCTGCAAAGAAAATTGTTAGGCCCTAAATTCCTTTGGGTCATAAATTTGTATTTCAAAAATTCTGTAAAAATAAAACAACATCAAATGAATATTTTGGGTTTAAAATACTTTAAGTAAATTTAATTCTGTGATGACTAGAAGGCAGAAAATCTTGAAATAGTAGTACTTAATTTAATTACGCCAATCTTATGCTTAATTTAGCTGCAATAGTTTAAGTAACGTTCCCAAAAATCAGAAATATAATTTAGAATATCAAAAACATAAATGTTTTTTTTTTTAATCTATCATTCGCCAAAGTAATGTAAAGAAATTAAAGGATTTTATTTCAGATGAGCTCGCGATAGCTTATAATAATTTGCATTTATTTTATTTTATTTTTTAATAATTATATTTATTTATAAATAAGCTGGAATATTCGAAAAAAGTTACCCTTTTTACACGCGATTTGTGATTAGCTGCCTGGGCTCTTTATGGTAATTTATGTAACAAAATAGATTTTGCTTTTGTAATAGAAGTTGCTTTGAGAGACAAAAACTATGCGTTTGCGTGCACTGCGCTAAACAAATAATATTTTATTATGGCTCTATAAAACGGATAGGTCATGACTCATAAACAAATTTTGCAATACATTTTTTAACTGCTTTATGGTCCTTGGCGATTCCTGGCAATACTTTCAGTGTTTCTGAAATCGAATAGACACAAATAAGCATAGTTGCCAACTTGGTGCTTTAAGCACTAGATTGAGTGATTTTTGAAAATTGGAACCCCAAAAAATTACCTTTTAATGGGTCTTTCTGAACTCTAATATCATCTACATGCATTTCTCATGGATCGTTAAAATCGTGAAAAAGTCTGATATATTTACATCTTTGCCAATCCTGGGACCTGAACCCTAAAATGACCTTCTGGATCTACACTCAAATTGTAAGACCTATTGTACTAAATGGGGCTTTGGTATGGTCGGTTAAAGCAAATCAAACTACTGCTATATCAAAACTGTGTTAACTACAAAGGCTGGTGAGCCTAAGCATAACATGGGCCACAAGAACTACCCAACTGCTGACATGGAAGCGCTTTTAAATTTACCACCATTACATTTAACAATAGAAGAGAAATGAAAATATGAAAGAAACACTTAAACCAGCCGATCTTACTGGACACCTCAATATCTTGAACAGGATTCAACATGCAGTATGCATAACCCAGGCGAATGATCACACGGAACCAGTACTCAATTTTATAAAGAGTTACAAGGTTATCTTCCCGTCTAGAGAAGAGTGGAACACTTATCCTGCATGGCTAAATGATGACTCACAAAAATGGTACAGAGATAATTCCAAAGCGCTCCAAGGAGTAGGAGCAGGAATAGTGGGGCATAGAGCCCACAAATCCCTAACACTAAGTACAGATACCACAAATTTCCATGCGGAGCTCTTCGCTATAATGGAAACAGAGGAAATCATTTCTAAAAGAGGGTTCGAGAAAGTAAAAATTAAAATCCTTTCGGACAGCCAATCGGCTCTCAAAGCCTCCAATAGCTTCACTTTCAAGTTGAAAGTCCTAATAGAGTGTAACAATGCACTTAACAAACTTGCCACTCATAATCAGATCTCACTGATTTGGGTACCAGGACATGAGAGACACGAAGGAAACGAGAAGGCAGACTTTTATGCCAAAAAAGGGGTAGAAAGGCTACTTATTGAACCAACCCCATTTTTCGGCTTTAACAAAAATTATATAAAACAGGAAACTAAAAAATGGATCCAAACTAAAATCAGGGAACACTGGAACGGCACAAGCGACCTTAATCACTCCAAAAAGTTTTTGAACTTCAACGCTAGCAGAGCGAAATCTGCTCTAAACCCAGGTAAAAACGGCCTCAGATTACTCTGTGAAACACTTACAGGTCACTTTGCCTGTAATAAACACTTTAACACAATAAGGGTATCTGGTAGAAGATAATGCAGGTTCTGCTGTGATTAAAAGGAGTCTATGGAACACTTAATCACCAACTGTGAGGCATTAGACCACAGGAGACAAAGAATCATGGGCTCGTAGAGGAGCAAGACCTACAATTCATCCCTCCTACGGAGCTGGATCGATTCCTCGGTATACAATATAATTGTAATTAAGTAATTAGGAGCACACAATAGATCAATCTGGTCGCAGTGCATAAAGACCTTAGCCTAACCCGTTCAACCATTACCATCTGTACCAGCACTAAATTTACAAGAATCTACAAATTAAATTGCACTTAAATGAATTCAAGGTAAATCGGTTAAAGACTCAGTTGATTTGCATGCATTTGAAAATGTGACAAATTTTGCAATTCGCCTCTTGTCATTGTCCACATTCAAAAGCAGGAGATGAGAAAAATAAATACTTTTAAAAATCAAAATTCCTAACCGCTTATTTCCTCTCTCGAAAACTGCATTCCTCCGAATGAAACACGTATTAAAAGGATAAAATTGTTGTTGTGATAATTAAACATACAGACATACCAGATGTAGAGGATTGCCATATCGATAGTAGACGAAATTCTTGATGATGCCGTTTGAGATCTCGATAGTAGACACGTTTATCGAAATTCAAAATATGACTTGAAGTCAACTTGATGGCCACAATTTGAAAATGATGAGAAAACATATTTCGAAAATAACTTGCGGTTTTTTTTTGGCTAATTTTTTCTACAGCTTTTGAAATTTTAATTTTGTGTTATTGAATTATTTGATACTTTACTCTTTACGGCTCTAAAACTTCAGATGGAGTGGGAGCGGGTATTTACTGCTCAAAACTAGAGATAAGGTAGCCTATCAAGCTGCCAGACCACAGCAGTATTTTCTAAGCGGAAGTTTTTGCTGTGAGGAAAGCTGCGGAGCTAGCCTACACTAGAGCAAGAAAGAACTCAATAATTAATATAAAGGGTTTTTCAATAAGGGCGGGTAGATGTTGAAATGGAATAAAATGGCGTTTGCTGTGTGGCACGTAGCGCCGTCCTGCTGGAACCACATGTCGTCTAGGTCCATAAGGTTCAATATGGGCCATAAGAAATTGGAAGGGCCATCACGTCTACCGAAAAATGGGCGCAATGCGCGCAACGTTTGCGTTAATGAACACTCATTTTGATAATAAAGTTTTATCATTTGAACGTGCTGTTCAATCGTGTAACTTGCCATAATCATTTGGCATAAACAACTGAATAATAAACAAAAGATTTGACAGATGTCACCAAAACAAAATGGCTGCCACAGGGCGCCAAAATCGACCCGCGCCAATAAGCTCATATTGTATTAAGTCCAAAAATGTTCGACGGAGCAGGGAGGCCATAGAAAGGCTAGCCGCAAACAGTAGGCTGCATATCTATAGGGTACCTGGTCACAAAGGCATTATGGGGAACGAAATAGTAGATGAAATAGCAAAAAGTGCTGTTAGACTACCTTAGACTACAATATACAATGAAATGGACGACCACATGAAGAGGCAAAATAGCAAAGGCCACGTGTTGAACTAACGACAAAAAACTGACTCAATTCGTACTTACGCTCTCGCGAAAGGACTGCAGAACTATCATAGATATGCTAACAGGTCATAATCTATTGGCTGCACATGCGTACAAGATAGGGATTGCTAACACGGGCAAATGCAGGACATGCAGAGAGGATGTTGAGGAAACTTTAGAACACCTTCTGTGCGTTTGTCCGGCATTATTAAAAACGCGACTAAGATGCCTGGAAGCCCCACTGTTTGAGGGTCTGAAGGACGTCTCAAAAGCGGATCTCCCAGCGCTGCTTAGATTCGCCAAAAGCGCTGACATCCTACATGATGTCTACTTTCGGTAATCATAAAGGTCGGTCTCCATCTGGTATCGCTAGGGACCAAACAGTCTATGCGTGGATTGTTGCCCACCAGACTAACCTAACCTAGCCTATACTTTATATGCTTAAATATAAAAATTGTTGTTGCTTTTAGCATGGTAGACGTTCGTTTTCCCAGTGTTGGTCCTTTTTGGAATGAAATTGAAAAGTTGGCAATACTGCAAATAAGTAGCCACTAGTCCGTAAGTGAAAAGTACCGCAACTACTGGAGCAATAGCAAAATTGATTTTCGAATTATTTTGTATTTTCCCCCAGTTGGCAATTCCTGTGCTGCTGCTCTGTTTGTGGTTGCATTCGCAGATAGACTGCCAATAAAAATTGATGTGCATGTGTATGTGTGTAAGCGTATATCTTTTTCCCAAGCCAATCGCATGCAGAAACTGTGGGAATTGCAAACGTGTCACAAAGTTACGGAGACACATCAATGATGCTATACATAAAAGGCACTAAGAAAACGCAAACAAAATGCTCGTACACAATAGCAAATAAACGTGGTAAAAATCTCAAAAGGCAGCAATGGCAGAAATTTGAAATTTTATTGAAAAGCGATAAGATTTGTGGCAATGCTGGGAGTAGAAAAAAGTGAAGGAATATGAGATGGGAAATGACAATTCAAGAATGAACCGCAGCACATCCTTTTGACGTGGTTACTATAAACAGAGAAAGCAGCAAGAAAAATAACAAAAATTACAGCCACCATCATCGGCAGATTGAGCACACGCCCGAGGGGCGCGCGTTGACGTGCATATGTCAAAAGTCAAATTCTATCCAATACCACAGCAATAAAGTAAGTACGAGTACTATGCGCAACAGCGTTGTGAGCGACGTGTAAGCAAAAGCAGTGGCAGTGGCATAATTGGCCGTAGCACAGAGGCTAGCACAGGGCAACATGCGCTGGAATTTTATAATCAGCTTTGGCGGTGAAAACCAAAGCGCTGCTAAAGTTGAGGGAAGTGTGCGCGCAGATTTTTGCCAGCCATTAAGTGTTATTTCCCCCCGTTGCTTTACATTTTTCTTTTTTATTTTTATTATTTTAGTTTTTTTTTTTTTTGTTGCCACAAAAAGTGCATTTGTGCAATTGAAATGCTATTATTTCGTTGCAACAACTATAAAAAATTGGAAAAACCTATGAAATGTTACAGCAATAAAGGCAATACGGCATCGGCAATGCAAGCACCAAAAGAAGCAACATTTTTAAATGGAAGCAATCAACCAACAACAGCGACACCGACACCGACACCGACACATGTACAATGACTGTCATGTGCTGCCCTTAGCCGCTTGTCTCTCATCATTTGCAACATTTAGCATTCAAATTACTTTAATAATATCATTTTGGTGAATGGCATTGTCGCCGACGCTGATGCTGATGCTGTTGCTGTTGCGGATGGGCAAAGTGTTAGTGCAAGCACATCACTATTGCATGTGCCACATTCGCACGCTGACATATCACAGCCACTTTGTAGCATTTCGTGGCAACGAATGGTGTCAGCTGTTCAACGAAATCCGTATTTTAAGCATTCAATTAAAGCGTTTGATGTGCGGTTGTATGTGCATTTTATGAATACCCTTTACACAGCTGCTCGAGTTGAACATACATATGTGCTTTGGAGTTACTCCAATACTATAAAATATTCTTCATGGAAATCATTGCCGAGTTATAAATTATAGCAATTTTTTATAATAGTAATTATCACATAAGATTCTATCCGGAAAAAGTTGACAATCTTTACGATAGGAATTGGTGGATTCAAGGGCTCACGAAACGTTTGTATCTTAAAGGGTTACATAGTTAGAGGATGTGCTGCCTGCTCGCTGAATTTTCACGTACCCGCATTGACTTCATGGATGTGGAAAGTTTTTATCAATATCTCTGCCACTGAAGCGCTCTGTTAAGCTGTGTTACGGTTATTTGCCTTTGAATGTTTAGGAAGCTGATCGAGCTGTCTGTCGGTGTGGCTATCTACCCATCCATACGCACGATAACTACGCGGTGTTTTTCACATGTGCCAAAAAAAATTCTCAAAAATTTTCATTAAATTAATTTGTTTCAAAAGCATATTTTACTATAAAAAATTAAAAAAAAAACTTCACGTCAAGAGGGATCTTTGTACGAAATCGAGTCTTTTTTAGCGAGTTTGCTTGAAAATCAAATCCGTCTTTCCACCTGTTATCTCAACGATATGAAAGCTTTCGCCTCATTTGAAATTTTTTAGATGTTTCTTTAAATGCGTGTAACACGGAAACGAAAAAAGATTTTTTATTTCTGTTTTAAGTACTTAATTTTTTTTCGTTCATTGTTAAAAACTATAAATTTTTGTTTGCCCACACAAAGTTTCTTCAAAAAGTTGTTAGTCTTCAAAAAAGGGCCGTTTTACACGCTTAAACTTATACCAATTCTTCACTTTGGACGACGCAAACAAACTTTTATACTCGTAGTTGATGTATTACAAAATGAAAAAATTTTAAAGAAGGGATTAGTAGCTGCTCTCGATAACCACCTACATATATA
>JAYXIM010037407.1:0-38824 GCA_037575425.1 Anastrepha fraterculus | reverse complement strand
CATTGCCATTAACTTTTTTCACTAATTCAAATGTTTCGGTAAACGTTTTACCGATTTTAAAACAAAATTTGATACGATAGCGCTTTGTTCGAAACTCATTTTTGTACCGATGACACAAACATATTGACACTTTAGACGCAATAACTTCCCTTCCACTGAACCGAATGTCAACAAGCTTTCATTGGAAGTCAGCTAGGGATGTAACTTCCAATGCACTAACTCATTAAAAGGATGGCGCCATCAAAAAGATTTTTATGACACCAGTCTTGTTTATTTTGGACTTCACCTTGTGTCAAGTGCACCACTAGAGAAACTTAAATTAGCAAGTTCTAAGTAGTAAACAAGAATTTTTCGGATAATGAAGGAAACCAACCGCCGAAGAGGAATTATTTTTCACCAAGACAATGCGAACTCTCACGTATTAGCTCACGCAATAGGCTTTCTGAGCACTTAAAATATTGAATTAATAATGAATTACTTATTTTTGTTATCGAACTTCTAAAATAAAGTGCCGGGACAATGATTTTCAATGCCTAAATAAACTGTTGAAGCCTTTAATACAGCTCGTTTTGGAGGTATTCTCTTTTTTTTTGTCGGGACAGACTCGAAAGTACAGCACTCAGACACAATTAAATCCATTCTACGGCACTCGTACTCCATTTTTAATTTTCTTTAAATCTACTCGACCTTCGAAGAAATCTGAGTAGATCTTGTAATGCCAAGAGCCAAGGTGCTTGCTTCTTAACTCAGACATGCTTCCAAAGACCTCAAGCCTGATTCGAGCGAAGGCGGGGCAGTCGCACAGAAAGTGGTCCGCCGACTCATCAAAAAGTTGGTCTCAGAGCCAAGTCTGGCTAAAGTGTCAGAGATCTCGTTACTCGCGATCCCCACGTGTCCCGGGACCCATGTTAGCATTAGGCTATTATGTCTACCGACATAGTTCAGCCTGGACTTACAGGACTCGACTATCCTTGAAGTGGTTGGGGGGCTGTCTAAAGCCTAGGCACATAGAGATCTGCCTCTACATCTGTTTCCCACAACAAAGTTCATCGCATACACCTCAACAGATGCACTCATTCCAAGAGCAAAGTGCAGTTTTGTCGCGCTGGATTCCACTTAGATCCCAGAACCGGAGCCGTGCTCGGTCTTGGAGCCACCCGTGAAAATGCGAAAACAGTGTTTGTCGGGCTCATTTTTTAAGTTTGACCACAGTTGAGCCTCTGGCAGCACCACACTGTATCTCTGGCATGGAGTCAAGGGGCATAGCAAGGACCGTTATATCGAAGTCCATGCCTACTCTGTTGTCCAGTGCCCTACAGGGGCCATACCAATTCCCATTGTGTTTCAGCCTGAAGATGGCTTTCAAGGCCTTTCCCTGGATGAAAACATCAAGTGGTGGTAGAATAATCAGGGCGCTGGAGGTATTCATTTCTTAATGGCAAAAGTGCTTTGGAAATTGGTTCAAGCGAATGTAGAAGGGTACTGACTTCCTAGTAAAATATTAAAATAAAAACCATTTTCTTTATTATTTTACTGTGTTTTCATTATTAGGCACATAATATTAAATGCAACCCGCATATAACATTATGAGGCATTAACTGTTTCGCTTGGAAATACATATCTTGAATAAGCAAGCAAAAATGATATATTTTTATTTTTTCTGACTGGGAGAACATGACGGACCACCCTTAAAATGAGTAACAATTTAAGATTTATCACAAATTTGCCTAGAAGCGTAGTAAAAATTAGTAATCCCAGCGACACAACACGCCTTCGTCGATCCTTCTTAAGCAGCCTCCAAAATTGTTCAAACCATTTCTAGCAAAAAGGCGCGAAATTTTTCAAAAAATGGCAAAAGCAAATCCCCATACCAAATAAAAAAACCAACAATGTTACATTATGATTACTTCCTGTTTATTCATATTTTCCATTTTCACATTTAGATGTAATTCTTGATACAATTTTTATTTTGTATTCATTGTTTTTGTTACATTGTTTTTTCACATCGTCGTTTTTTTGAATGTATGCATGTATGTTCATATGCTATGCGCTTAAAATACTCCTTTGTCATATTTTTGTGTTTTCTGTTTAAACTAAAATTTTGTAAATTCTTCTTATTTCTCATTAATAGTACAAATAAATACCTGTAAATATATAATACAGTTACTGGCTTTAATTTTCATGTTCCTCATATTTCTTATTTGATTTCATTATTTAAGCAAACTTGCATTATGTTATGAGCATATTTTCACTCGTATATGTTTGTGGTGTTGAGCAAATGTTGGTGTGTGTGTGTGTGTTTGAGCGTGTTTTTAAAGTATGCTTTTATGCTTTTATTGTTTAATTGTATATTTATTATTTCTTATGCAGTGTTGTATTTTAAAAATTTTCAATATACTTTTTTTCTCTCTTTGTGTGTTGTGAAATTGGTTTTCAAATATGTTTGTATGTATGTATGCATATATACAGTGGGTTTATTTCAAAGAAATACTTTCGTATGTGCTAAATATTAAGTAAGTTTTTGTTTTTTTCGTTTAAAAACTAGTTTCGTAACTCTGTAAACTACTGCAGTTACAATCAGCATTTTTTGGCATTTCACTCCAATATCAAATAAATTAATTTAATTTTGTTTTGTGTCATTTCATTTTACTTTTTTTATTTTATTTTATTTAAATCTAGTTTAATTATATTTTATTTTATTTAAATTTTGTTTATTTTATTTTAATTTATTTGAATTAATTTTATTTTATTTTATTTTACTTTATTTCAACTCATTTTATTTTAATGTATTTGATCTCATTTCATTTGATTGCATCTTATTTTTTATTTAATTTAATTTTATTTCATTTCATTTTACTTTATTTCATTTTATTTTATTTAATTGAATTTTTTAATTTAATTTTATTTTGTTTTATTTTATTTTATTTTATTTTATTTTATTTTATTTTATTTTGTTTTATCTCATTTCATCTGATTTTACTTTTAGTGCTTCACTTTATTTTATTTTGCTTTACTTTATTTCATTTCCTTTTTTTTATTTTATTTAATTTTTTAATTTATTTTATTTTATTTTAATTTATTGTATTTATTGTAATCTATTTCATTTAGTTTCAGTTCATTTCATTTTATTTAAATCCTTTCTATTTTGATTTATTTAGTTTAATTTAAATTTATTTAATTTAATTTTATTTTATTTTATTTTATTTTATTTTATTTTTTAATTTAATTTAATTTAATTTTTTTGTTTTATTTTATTTTATTTTATTTTATTTTATTTTGTTTTGTTTTATCTCATTTCATCTGATTTTACTTTTTGTGCTTCACTTTATTTTATTTTGCTTTACTTTATTTCATTTCCTTTTTTTAATTTTATTTCATTTCATTTTATTTAATATTTTTATTTTATTTTATTTTAATTTATTGAATTTATTGTAATCTATTTCATTTCATTTCATTTCATTTCATTTCGTTTCATTTCATTTCATTTCATTTTATTTTATTTTATTTTATTTTATTTTATTTTATTTTATTTTATTTTATTTTATTTTATTTTATTTTATTTTATTTTATTTTATTTTATTTTATTTTATTTTATTTTATTTTATTTTATTTTATTTTATTTTATTTTATTTTATTTTATTTTATTTTATTTTATTTTATTTTATTTTATTTTATTTTATTTTATTTTATTTTATTTCATTTTATTTTACTTTATTTTATTTTATTTTATTTTGTTTTATTTTATTTTATTTTATTTTATTTTATTTCATTTCATTTCAATTCATTCTATTTAATTTAATTTTAATTAATTTTATTTGATTATTATTATTAAATTAAATTTTATTTATTTATTTTTTGATTTATTTTATTTTACTTTCTTTATTTCACTTTATTTCATTTTATTTGAATTTTTTTTTTATTTAATTTACCTTATTTTTGTTCTCTTTACAAATTAAAATATTTTAGGTCTACGCGTAAATAGTATATGCCTTAATGTTTAAAAATATAAAATTATTTACTCAAAACCTATTGCCCTTTTTATATGCCTCTGTCTCTCTCTCTCGCACATTACTTACTAAATGGACTTGTTTTCTTTGTTTTTCATGTATTTTTTCCGCATATAATTTCTATGTTTATTATTTAAATTTTATTTATATGAAATCTTTTAAATTTATTGTATTCAGTTGTTTTTACGTGGCGCCACTGCTCACCATACATAGATACAGTTATTTATAGAGTGACCAGTTTATGCTTTTGTTTATGGTCAGTCAGAAGCGTCCAAATAAAATTTATATTTAATATTAAACTTTGCTTGAGTTTGGATTATTTTGCCACAAAATGTTCACATATTTTATTGGTTGCTTTAGCTGACTTTTATTTTTCTCCATTGTAAGTTTGCTTCTCTTTCGACTTGCATACATTTATACTTAAGTTTATATGTTTCGCTTTTAAGTAATGAAACAAAATTTGTTTTTAATTACATTTTAGTTTACATAAATTATAATTATTTTTAGTTACATTCTCACCCTATTATTATTATTTTTCATGCCCGTCATTTCATGTCATGTATTTTCTCATTCTCTCCCATTTTTTCTTTCTTCACTTCCTTAAGCATTCTACCTTTTGCTTAATTAAAATATAAATATCTAGTCTTTGCGTTGCTTGTATGCGTTTCTTTTGCTCCTTATGGGCTTGCTTGCCAGCCAAACATACTTCCATCAGTTTTTGTAATATTCATTATTTTACTCTCTTAAATCTGTTACATTTCTACTTTATTTCTAATGTAGCCTTTAAACAGTATTTACCTAAAATTTGTATTAGCGCCGCATCGGCTTTTGTTTCCATACATCCAAAAACATGTTTTTGGTTAAATTTACACTCGCTCAAAAACAAAAAAATCCATAAACTAAGAAATTAACTCTTTTTTCACTTCACTGTTTCAGCATTTAAATGTACAAGTTTAATTATTTTCTATTTTTTATCAAAAAAAAAAAAAATATTACTTGTTAAAAATTTCGTTGCTAATTTTTTCATTTGTATTTAATTTAAGTGTTTTTTGATATCGCCTTTACTCCGTTTGAAGAGTAGCCGCATAGTTTTGCCAAGGCTCAAAAATTTATTTGTAGTATTTTACAAAGAGAAATTTCTAAAGTTGAAATATAATTCATTTGAAGAAGGAAAGAAAAGCGGGTCGGTGGAAAGAAAAAACTTATGGTCACGCTGGTCTATTATTGCGACAAACTCAGTTAACCTCGGTGAAGACTGACTACATCATCCCGACGGTAACATTCAATAGGAATTTTGCCACTCTATTTCCATCTAAGGAGGAATGAAATAAGGGATTCTCACAAAACAACTTCGACACTACAGTCTATACAGATGGTTCTAAAATGGATTGAGGTGTTGGAGCTGGTATATACTCTCATATACTTTAAATTGAAAAATGTGTGCGTCTTCCCAATGCCTGTAGTGTCTTCCAGGCGGAAGTACTGGCCATTGGGGAAGCTTGTAGGCTACTAATCGCAGATCTCTCTTTTAAGGGCAATATCGCTATTCTTTTGGATAGTCAAGCTGCAATCCAGGCAATGGGTTCAGCTACAACCACCTCTAAAGTGGTGGAGCAAATCAGGACTAGCCTCACCACCTTGAGTGTAAACCAAAAGGTTACCTGAATCTGGGTGCCGGGACATCGGAATATTGAAGGTAACGATAAAGCAGTTGAACTGGCAAGAGGGGGATCTGCCATGAATAACGCTCTTGCAGAATCGGCATTCACACCATTAGGTGCAGTCAAGAGTACAATTTCCCTAAAATACCTTCGAGCCGCGGATTGTAGACGGCGAAACCAGACGAAATGCAAAATCCGCAAAACGTTATGGCCCACCTACAATCTCAAGCAATCGTCGACATTGATAAACATGAAACAACGGGACGCCTGTAGATTAACGGCAGTCATAACTGACTTCTGGTCTGTCGGAGAACAAGCCGCCAAAATGGGCATCCCTCAGAACACATACTGTCATAAATGTAAACAACCGGAGAAAAAGGAAACAATCTTCCACTTCAATCCTCTGTGAATGCCCCGCCCTATGGAAGGACAGAATGTTAACCCTGGGCAGGCCGCTGTTCGAGAGTCTCGAGCAACTGTCTGGCTTAGATGTCAACAACCTAATAAAGTTCCTAAACCGCACAGACTGGATATAGACATGCCGTAAATAACTGGTAAACAAGTTGGTAACGAGGATGTGGCAACAAATTGGTGCGGAAGCGCTAGTTGGATTTTGGAAGAATCACCACAAAAACCAACCAACCAACCAAGGAAAGAAAAGTGAGTTAGAAAATTGATGCATATTTTTTAGAGAGCCTAAGATTTATTTCGAAGGTGTTTTAGAAGAATTACTTAACTATTTTCTTCATTCGCAAATGTTTGAATTATTTAAAGCTTAAAAGTATCTAGTTCTTGAGAATTAGCCTTTGTTGTAGCAAATTTTGAGCTGCTGGGCGCTGATTTACAACTACAGGTGTCTGATAATTCAATACGCCGTCTAACTCCCGCATTTTCTTTATAAAAACTTCAGTACATTTTTTTTGAGTGCTTTGCCCATGTTCGTGTGTGTGTGTGTGCATCTGTGCGTGTATTTGTGCATATATTTTTATGAATTTGATTTTTGTGTATATTTTTAAAGAATATTTATAGCAACATTTTTTTACCTAACTCACAGTGTATAAATAAATAACTAATATATTTTAAAGCTTTTTGATGCAGATTATTTGTGAAATATTAAAAAAAATTCTTAATTTAAACAAAACGCTTTTTCATTATTTTAAATATAAGAAAAGTAAGTGAAATACAACAATGATTTCAACAATTTCGTTTTTGTTTGTCACAGATGAAAAGTAGAACCAAAATTTTAGCTCGAAAAAAAAACTAAAATCTTTCAAACAATTCGGTTTATAATTTTTAGCTAGAATCCAAAATTTTATAGTAACTGTTATTTAAAATATATACTTTTTCTGAAATAAACTAAAAAATGGTATAAAAAATTTAATAATAATTGCAAAGAATGAATAATCTTTAATTGAAAATACAAAAAGATTTCAGTTTTTTATAAAAATAATTTGTTGTTCCTCATTATTTTTGCTTCATACAATTTTTTATCAGCAAACCTTAAAGCCACCAAATTTGCATATAAAACTAAAAATTAAACTGTAAATTAAAGCATAGAGCTGATTTTTCAAAAGTTATAATTTTTTTGTAATTTTGTTAATAGAACATTTAGAGTTAAAAAATATTAATAGATGAAGAAAATCTCTTACTTTTCAAAAATTATAATTTAAAAAGAAAATTTTATTAAAAAACCATTTAGAATTACAAATGATTAATAATTACGGGAACTCTCCACGCTTTTCAAAAATAATATTTGTTTTTTTTTATTTAATCAAGGAACTTTTAGAATTAAAAAAAATATTATTAGATAAAGAAAACTTTTTTCTTGAATAACGGTTAAAATTCCAAAAGCTTTTCGTTAAGAGTAAAATAAAACATTTTTTGAATATTTCGCAGAACTGTTTTTTCATAAAACATTTCTTTCCACCTCAGTCAATTTGATGATAAATCTCAGCTGATGGCCTCGAGCTAGTGCTGCTCTTTTCTTTGCTTGTTTTTGTATATTATATTTAAAATAAAACATAATTCTGCTTCTGTTGATGAAAATATTTCCTAATGTGTCTCTTTAGGGGTTATAAATTTTATTGTAAAGAAACTGTCACAAAATCGACATAATTTTTACCAGCCATATAAAAAAAAAATAATAACCAATAAAAATTTTTTTTTATATAATATAAAAATTGTGAAATGCTTTGAAAAACTTGTATGAAAATATGATTTTATAAATTACTTGCAAGAAATATTTTTTTTTTATAAATATCTAAGTAAGTCACAAATAGGAATTCAAATTTTTTTGCATTGAAAGTAAATGAAGACTGACTACAGAAATGATCCTGTGAAGTATTATTATTATTTTGAGCATTTGAATGTAACAATTTCGACAATAGTTTTCTTAATAAACTAGCCATTTCAGTTTGGCCAGACGACATCATGAGCCAATTGACCGTGCACCAAAGAGACATCGTATGCAGTTTCACCAGACATCTTGAGAACTTGGACTTCAGCGATGACATCTACCTCCTCTCTCACAAACTCTCTGAGATGCAAGCAAAGGCGGATAGATTAGTCAAGCTGACACACACTGTCGAACTAGAGGTCAATTACGCCAAGACCAAACTCATAAGACTCAACCACCATAAAGCAGGACATACATACATATAACAGTTGACGGGTGCCGGGGGGCTCTAAACGGCGAAGTGAAACATGGCTGGTCTCCAACACCATCACACAGAGACTACAATCTATCGTCAACAAATGCCTCCGCATCATCTGCAGAATATTCTGGCCAAATACCATCAGCAACGAGGCGCTGTGGAGATCATCGAAGGAAGAACCCATCCTATATCAAATCAAACGCAGAGAGTGGCGATGGCTAGGCCACACGCTTAGAAAACCACCAGATAGCATCACGAGAATGACGCTGAATTGGAACCCACAAGGGAGCAGAGGTCGCGGTCGGCCAAAGAATACTTGACAAAGATGCTCGATGTTGGCGAGCTAGTAGATGCCGACAACACTCGGACGGCGCAAAAACAATAGCCCAGAACCGTTGTGCGTAGAAGAGTCTTGTTGGAAAACAATTTATATTTCATTTAAGTATTTAAAATTACTACTTTTTAATATGAATTGCAAAGTAAGAAAAAAATACATAACACCGAAAATCCACGGCCAAATCGAAAAGCCACTTTAGCGAGTCGAGTTCGGATCGATTCATATACGACATGGCTATTATTCGTATTTAGTTAAATTTTGTTGTTTCGTTAAAGTACGTTGCCCATGGCTGGCTTGTGAGTTGGATCTATATATTTGACTCGCCTTCGCGACGATTTTTGTTTTAACCTCTCATCATTCAGACGAGCGAATGTCGCTGTTTCGCTAGTTTTATAATTTCAACTCTCGCGCGTACTTTGTAAGTTTTGGGCTGATCGGTTTGAAAGTTCAATTGTGTAGTTGTTTAATTTCAACCTTGAACTTTCTTTGTGGGTTAAGCCTAAGCTGTTTTCAAATTTATGCCTTCGACTCTCGTTTGTGGTGCTTCAGTAAAATCTTGTTGGCCTGCGAGTTTTACTCTTTCGCGTGGTTTACTTCTGCGACTCTTTCCATATGACTCGGAACAAAATTTTACATACTTTCTGCACCTTTCCATGTATAATATCTACTATCAATATTTTTTTTAAATAATACACTTTGCTTCAAGCATGGATTACTGTTGTTAGAAAGTAACGCAAGAAATACTAAAAATTTCGGTTTTTAAGTTTTTAAATTATAATGAAAAAAATGTAGTTATTAAAAGTATATGAAAGTATATAGTATACATACTTGTTTTCCGAAAACGAAAATTTAATTTGGAATATTTCAATCCGCAAATTACTTTAAAATCATATTTTTCGGCTTGACTGCTGATAACTTTGAAATATATGAGTATATTTTTTTTTTGTAACAAAATGAGCTATCATTGAAAAAACTAATTTGCTCTTCTATAATCGCAAGGTTTCAAATTTCTTAAATTTAAATTTAAAAATACTCTCAACGTACACGCATTTAATTACCCTGTAACCAGCACAATGCAAGCTTCTTAGCCTAAGTAATAGTAGTAACAATGGGCTAACGAAAAAAGTAACAATTTACAAGTCTAAAAAATATTTCGCTATTGTACTTTTTTGTATACATTTCAAATATGTGTGTTTTTATTGTTGCTTTTTGTTTTTAGCTTATAAGTAATACATAGTTTTTTGCCATAATGTCATACTTAATATTCATACTACGACGGAATCTATTTATGATCAATCTTAAATTTACTACAGTTACATACAAAATGTACATATGCATGTATGTATTTGTGAACAATTATTTGAATTGTACAATCGTTACAAATATAATTTATTTTTAATAATATCATTTATTTTAAAAAATTTTATTTAGTGGTCTTTTATTACAAAATGTCGCATTAAAAGAACTCCAAGTTTAATAAATTAATACTAAAATGGGAGAGAACAAAAATTAAATATCTAAATGGGAGCAAAAAAGGAGGGCTGATAATATTACGTCCCTTATTTGTATAAAATAAAAAAACATATGGAATTTTTTTTTTTTTTACTTGATACGGCTGAATTCAGTAACTAAATGTTTATGAAAAAAGAACATTTTTTTTGTTTTAACTTACACATTGAAAAGCGCAAGACAGATGGAGGTCTGTGTCATCGTGTGCCATTTCAAAAACTCTATGGCCTCAGTACGATAGAAACAGAGCGCTTAAGGTGATGGGAATCCTCCGCCATTCAATTTCCAAACTTATTGCGGTGTTCACTGGTCGCTGGGTGATCGTTACTCATGCGGAGAAGCTTGGAATTCCGTAGAACCCCTGTTGCAGAAGCTGTGGGGATCCTGCAGAGAAACAGACGGTTGAACACTTTCTCTGCAAATGTCCGGCTCTGGCGGCTAAGCGCTTGAGATTCCTTAGCGTGCCCTTTGGGGAGACTTGAAGAAATTCTCCAGCCTAGAACCCTTTTCTCTCCTCCGCTACATCAACAGCACTGGATGGCTGTAGACGGTTTTTTCTCTTCACTAAATCCTTTCACAGGTAGTGGCCCACATTATGGTATTAAAATGGCACGTAAGTGCTACTTGTAGTGTACCTGGGGTACTCTTGCCATCTTACCTAGCTACCTACCTACCTACCTACACAGTGAACACAATTTTTGAACAAATTTAACTATTCGAGGTCTTGCAATACTTTTGCTAGCGCAAGGATTGCTTTTTCATATGCATTTGCTAGTACCGACTAAGGCTGATAGCCAACTTAGTGTTGAGAATGATGAGATGTCCAAGTATATTTTGCGTACACGTCCGGTTTTGCTTAGATAGTCATTGAAACATTATAATTCAGTGGTGTCTAAGTGGCAGGAATTCGCCCACCAAGGATCCTAAACTCATTCACTGAAGGCCAAGCATAGTTAGGGACATCACTATTATGCTGATACAAAAGAAGTTTTAGATCGCAGTGTTCCTTCGTTCTGCTACCTTCGCTCTGGCACCTCAAATTTTCTATCAATCAATCTATCTAAAGTAGCGAAATGAAAAATTGGGCATAGTTGGCAACGAGAGCAGATCAAAATTTACACTGACAGTTTCGTTGCATAAAGGGTACCCGGATATAAGGGCATTGCAGGAAACGAAATTGTAGATGAGATTGCCAAAAGCGCCGTTTACAGACAATTCGAACAAGAAGAAGACTTACTGAAACCTTTAAATACGGATAAATAGGAGGTGGAATAATCTAGCCACTTGCAAAACCGCGAAAATAATGGTTACACAGAGTGCAGATAAATACGCCCGATTCGCACTAGCTCTGTCTAGAAAAGAAAGCAGAACTATTGTAGGTATGCTGACGGCCACAATTTGCTAGCGGCGCACGCATATAAGATAAGAATTATAAACAACGATAGCAGCAGATTTTTCAATGAACTAGAAGAGAGGGAAACGCTAGAACACCTTATATGTTCCTGTCCTGCATTAGCTAGTACCAGATTAAAATGCTTAGCAGCTTTACAATATGAGAAGTTAGAAAACCTCTCGGGGATAGAGCTTTACTTAGATTCGCAAAAGACGCAGACGTATTACAAGAGGTCTACTACAAAGAAACGTAACGGTCTAGCTCCATCTGGTAACACTAAGGATCAATAGGTCTATGTGATGGCTTTCAGCCAGCCAAGTCAACCTAACCTAACCTTCGTGGCATACAAGTTTAAAAATGCAGTCTGGAATTTTCGACAACAAAAACAAAAAAACAAAAAAAAAAAGTGATTATGTTTGAATATAAATATAACATGTATTAGGGTGGCCCAAAAAAAAATTTCTTTGTTTTATGGCTCTTTTTAGTTGTTATTGAGGGCACCTTTCTGGTTTAGAATTTCGAAAAAATCGATTTTTTTTAATGTTATGATAGTTTATACTTTCAAAAATATATTTGCAAAATTTTATATTGAAATTCGTTGTAGTTTAGACGTTACACTCCTTTAAAATGCGACCGGTTTGGAGTACGACACCCAGGTATAAACGCGTTAACCGTGTTTTTCTCGAAACTATTTTTTCCGAGTTGGCGTTGGTAATTTCGCAAAAAGTACTGAACCGATTGATTTGAATTTGTGGCTCTCGCGGGTAGCAGAAGTATAATTTTATAATCAACTCTTCTATTTTTTTTAAGAACGAGAACGTGAAAAAAATCCTTTTTTTTTGTTTTTCCAATAAACAGATAAAATATCTAGAAAACAACTTTTTTTGTATATCTGCTACCCACCATAGCGACGTATCTCCTGTTGAATAATCGGCCGATTCTTTTTTCAGATGTACCTGAGCAGCCCAATCAAGTACAACAGTGGCATGTGTTACGTCAGGGAAAACTATTTTTTTTTTATATTGTGATTGAAAAAAATATTTTTTTTTTTTGTAAATAAAGAACTCATCTAATGAATAAAAACGATTTTCAATTGATACCGATTGTTTTTCTTCAATTTTCAACGCCTTCAATTTTCACTTCTCTAGACCAGAAAATGCCTTAATATTGTCCATCCCGTCAACGTTTTGAAAATCGCCATTGAATAATTATCGGCGAAAACTAACTTTTCCATTGCTTAAGTTCAATATTTTTTATTCTCCTCTTTTAATTTCATTTCACAAATCTCCACAAAATGATTAGTAAAAAAAGTCGAATTGCATATTAATTTTTTACTTTTTAATAATTTTTTTAATTTGGAGGACTTTCAGGGTATTTATAAAAAGTAGTTAGTTTTTTGTTTTATATAAAGCATAGGTTTTTAGGTAATTTTAAACATTTGTGAAGGTAAATTAAAAGAGCAGATTAAATAATATGAATCTGAAAGCATTTTATACCAAATTCACTGCCCTTTTAGAGAAATCCCACTTCAAGCTGCTAACATTTAGACAGACATTTGAAAAATAGTTCAGGCTTTCTACAAAGTAATGAAAGGCGAATACATACTGACTAAACATGAGCCATAATCCCTTTGGATAGTTACCATAAGTATCATTGGTAGTTCTTGCTTGTCTCCCTCGTGCACGTACCGGCCATTTGGTAGTGGAACTTGCCCACTTTAAGATTTTTTGATACCAATTATCCTTTTTCTAGGCAAAAAAGCTGATACGCATGGAAAATTGCGTGTCTAAATTTAACAATATTTACGAAAAACTCCAACTATTGCATATCTAGCGCATAGCTCGAAAATTCCGAGCAATTTTTAAACTGTTTTTCAGTTTACTTTTATTGTTTCAGTGGATACGCGTAAAACTCTTCGAAATATTCAAATTGTTTGTAATTATTGGCGGATGATATAATTTGAAAATCAGTGTGAGAAAAGATTGCTTTGATAAAAGTGGCTATAAAGAAGTTTAACCAGAACTGGTTGAAATGGCTGAACTTTTGCTTTTATACGAATGCGTACAATTTTTTGCTATTGACCTTCTATTTGATATCTGGTTTTGATTATATGGTGGAAAAATTTAAATATAATTTCCTATAAGATAAGGACGCCCCTAATGTACTTATACATATTGGAAATTATCGTATGCACAAATTGTCGTATAACAAAAACGTATTTGCTATGTCTTTGATGCGGTATATTAAAATATTTTTGAAACTTTTGTATTTTTACACTGCGAAGAAATTAAAAAGAAAATTATTTTGTCCTATAATCTGCGCTCTCTAGTTGTTTTTGTACGTCATTCAAGCATTTATTTGTGTGATATTTTTCAAATTATTATTCCCTTATAGCAGAAGTGCCCTCAAACGATAAAAAAAGTAAAAAAATTATAATTAATTTTCTTTGCTTAGATCTGCATGTTTTTAATGGAGTTTTATGCTTTTTATAGATTCGATTGATTTTTTGAAAGCTGTTGACATAGTTTGGTTTTATTTTTGGTTATACCTGGAGTTTCTTTTTATATTGATATTTTTTTTGCCAGCTGATGACATACATATATATTCATGTTTTTTTTATTTTTAGTTTGGCCTGCTTTTTATTTGCAATTTCAATAAAAAAAACTTAGTTTGGCTCATTTATTTCTTCATTTACTAATCGTTTTATATCTAGATTCCTCCAACTTCTTACTTCTTATTATAGTTTTACCTTTTATCCCATTTCTATTATTTAAATTTTATTTATTTATTGTTGTAAAAATATATCCAAAGCATTTATTTTTTGCTATTCATAATATGCCACACAAATTGTTCCCAAATCCAAACGGGAGTGCATGAAACCTCACTGTACTATTTTCTGGAGAATTAAAGAGGAAAGTTTTCAAAGTTGGGATCCTCTGAACAAAAATTGTTTGGTCTCAATTTGGTTAATTTAATTAGGTACTCTAAGCCTTTTTCAGTATCTGCGCAACAACCTAAGAATAGTAAGAGATTTCTAAAGTAATTACCCACCACGGGTACACCTTGGGAAGTTGACGCCGCTGTTCAAACTCACAGCTGAAAGTAAGACTTGGAAGAACAGACGTTCGGTTGATGGTCGATATTATTGCAGGACACAATTGGAATCATTGAAAACCCGATTTTCTTGTCTTGCGGGCGGAGGAGGCGGATAGCACTAAGCATTTCCTCTGTGAGTGTCCTGCATTTGCTGGAGCAAGACGAGCGAATTTTAGGTTCGGCTGTCCTGAGAACCAGGAAAATTTGTTTTCCGAAACTGGAGGATACATATTTTCAGATTTACCAAAGCATCTGCAGGATTCTCACCCTTATTTCTCTATTCTATCCTATCTTTTCCCTTCTGTTACTTCTCTCCTTTCCTCTTTGACTATCTACACTTTCACATTCCAGAGCTTTAAATACAATGGGCTCTTTAGCCTGCGTTTTTTAGGAGTTATCGAATCTCTCGGTGCTTCTTGGCTCGACTTTTTAAATTTCAAATTTCAATTTCAACAGATTTGATACAACGAAGGTGCTCAAAGGGCCATCAACTCTACAAAGACTGTGAATGAACCTATTGGAGTAAGATATTTAAGACTTTTCAAAAATACGTTTAATGTAAAAAAAAACACCGAAAATGTCCATATTGCATTATTTCATAGAGATTATCTCAAATGACGAATGAAGTTTAGAAATTACAAATGGAAGAGTAAAGGGAACAGCTTACTACAGCGGTTGTTTTTCCAAAAGTAGTTCAAAGTACATCCAAAGTTCAAGTGCATTTCGTTGAAGGAATAATTTATTAATATCTGTACATTGGCAGAAGGACACTTGCGTCTCTCATGACAACGTGAATAATTCTTCTGCTTGGAGCTTTTCTGAAGTTCTCTTAAATTCAAATTGATTCTAAAAGGGGTGGGACAGTTTTTTTTTCTCCATGTAACATCAAAGGGAGAAACAAAAGTGCACGCAAAAGCTCAAGATCGATCGCTTTGGAGGTGCATTGTGAGGGAAGCTTTGAAGTACTTTGCTTTGTTATCAAAGAAGAAGAAGACATCATTGCGGGTAAAGAGCGAGGGTGAGTTACACTACAAAATAAGCGCATGCAGCTAACATAAATTATTGCAAAGTGCAGCGGTTGTTGGAAAAAAAAAATATTTAAACCAAATTTTTCGCTAATTTTAATGCTAAGAAAAGCTTTAAAACTCCTTGAATTAATTTTTTTTAATTTATTTCTAACTGAACTTTTAATTATTTTGTCATCAGCTGTGTTAATGAGTCTTTATTTATGGGTTTTACTATTTCCTGCTTTATTTCTATTTGCAGATTTATTGTACTGAATTTTCTTAGCATTCGCTACTTGGTTTTTGTTTCTTGCTTCTTTATATTTTCCTTTCATATACATATGTACATATATGTTGGTATATATTTTACGGTATATTTTATCTTTAGTTTACATACATACACAACTTTATTCAATATTGCTGCTACCGTGGCGACCAAAATTGATAATCAACACTTAGAGGAGTCAGCAAGACAATAAAAATAATTTTGCAGTAATGATTTTTTTTTTCCAAAATCGCAAAGTTTTCGAGTTATGGGTATTAAAGTAAAAAGTAGTAATATAAATTAAATAAAAAATATGATAACGAACTAGTTAGTTTCATTATTTATAGTTTTTTGTTGTAAATTTTGTCCTGAGACACCTGCTAGTGCTGGCTATTAGTTGGATACATTTTTTGTCGCATAGGATTCAACTAGAGAGGATTTGTTTGCCTCTGCCATCCCGAATTACTTAATTTTCTTAGCATCTAAGTAATCTGAATTAAAAATACGCAAGGAGAGCTGCAAACAAGAAGCCGCCGTGTAAATGCACGAAGATATTCGAAGACTTCTTTAAAAGCGAATGTACAAAAAACCCAGGCTGAAAAGCCATGGTGTAAACTACCTCTTAGATGTTGAATGTTTCTCTACAAAAAAAAACACAAACAACAAATATGAGTTATGAGATATGAGTTATGTTCGATTGCCATAAGAAATGTTTTGGATTTCCCATTAAGACTTCTCCTAGTTGGCTTATTTGATGTTACGGGGAATTCTACGGGCGCACAAACCATAGAATTTGTGGAAATCAGGGAACGAACATATTTTCCAATTTTCAATCGAAAAATATAATTCTTCCAAATATCGTGGAACAGTTTCAAATATTATATATAAGAAATATATTTGTTAATTCCAAATGAGGACCAGTTTTTTAGTCTACCATTATTGCGACGCCAGCTTTGATGATGCATTAGGCATTTTAAACCTCTTCATTTGCGCAAAACAAAAAAACAAAAAGTGCGTGTAGCGTAGTACACATAACAGAAGCGAAATTTTCAAGGCAGACAAAGAAAGAGGGAGAGCCCCGAGAGTGAGAGACCCGAGAGAGAGAGAGAAGGAATATATATCTAAATAAATTCACAACATTTGCAGGGAATACAAATAGACAAAATTTACAAAACACGGAGTAGGGTCGACCGGTGTAGGTAAACGCCGGACACAAGCCGTGGCAACAACGCGCACTACTCCGAGCGTTTATCACCCGCACAAACGCAGCAATTCCAGGACCACAGCAACGGCACAAATTACCGCAAGGCAATACCAATAAATCCGACGCCGTAATGGATAGCACTTTAAAGTACGCACCCAAACAGTAGGCACCAAGGAAATATAACGCCAAAAAGTAGGCACCAAAAATATACTTCCTACAAGTTTGCACCAACAAACAAGCGCCAAAAAGTAGGCAGTGTTATTTCTCGCTAGAAATTAGCAACCACAAGGAAAAACTCAGAAAAAATAGCCTAAAGTGCATCTGAGATATATATAAGGTACAGCTCTCTCTCTCTCCTTTTCCTCTACGTTATATCTTTTTTCTCTCTCGCGTAACAAAAAAGGCCCAAAACGTTGCATGACCTTGAAATTTTACTCTCCATTCCCGCTCGTCCATCGACGCCTACGAAGTTTCACTTCAAAAAAATTATAATTTCAAAGATTTTCACCGATATCTATACAAAATAATATTAAAAATGTCATTTCAATGTTTAGTTAATTTTGTATCATTTTTTTCATTAAAAATCAATATCTTTTAAATTTTGTTAGTTTAAAAAAAACATGACGGGTAATTATTTTTTTATGTTTCAAAAACATTTTTAGGAATTCAGATATGGAAAAATAATAGGAAATTTTTTGCTTTAACTCACAGAACTTCATAGAAAATTTTGTTAGAATTTTGAAAAAACAAAAAACAATAAAACGGACAACTATTTTTTTTTTAATTTCAAATTCCGGTGAGATACCGAAAAATTACACTTATTATTGTATTTCACCTGTATATGAAAACTGGTGAAATGCAGTGATAGTTTCAAATGTAATTGTATTAAAAAAAAATATGATTTTTGAGTTTGAAAGTTTTTAAGAAGTCGTCATAATATTTTTAATATAAAAGAAAGCGATAAAAAATAACGCGTAATTAAAAATTTTTGAAATTCGAATAATTTTAAAAGAAGGGAGATGCCGAAAAATCACATTAAATCTTTTATTTTATTACATCAAGCTTTATAAAAGTAATTATAGAGTTTTTATATTAGAAAATGATTATAATTGTTCTTTGAAAGTGAACATTTTTTCAACAAAATAACCGTTCTTAGTTTATTTAAGGATTCCAGAGGGTGTCGTTATAATTTTTTTTGTTTAATATAAAATAAAACAATAAGAAATAATAGATTATCATGACTTTGTTTTGAGTTAAAAAAAAATTTTCAACGAAGAGAGATATCGAAAAATTCTTTTTAAATGTTTCGTTGAGTTTTATGAGAAATAGTAAAATGTTCTTTTAAATATTAAAAATTTAAATATTAAAAAAATTAAAAAACGTTCCAACATTATGCGATCTTCAACAAATATCCCTCAACAGACTATCACTTTGGTGTAAAAGTCAAGGACTTGAAGTAAATCCGGAGAAAACGAATCTGATACTATTTAGCAGGAAACATAAAACACCTGCTCTTAAACACATATTCCTGGGAGGGAAACCACTTAGAGTAACAGAAAAGGCGAAATATCTAGGACTTGTAGTGGATAGGAAGCTTAATTGGGGCCTCACAGTCGCAAAATAGAGTACGCAAATCCATGATGGCATTGTACTCCCGCGGAAGGCTAATTGGAAATAAATGGGGATTGGAGCCCAGAATGATACACTGGCTGTACACAGCACTGGTTAGGCCTATTCTTTACTATGGTATTGTAATATGGTGGAATGCCCTTGAGAAGGGGGTGAAAATCAAAAAACTTGACAAGGTTCACAACGCGCATAGAATCTTTGCTAAGCCAAAATAAACACAATCTTAGCACACTGATTTCAGTCATAACGGCACATTGTCTAATAGGTAGGCACGCCCAAAGGATGGGCGTGCAAGCACATGACTTCTGTAGAAGTTGTCTTGATGAGGAAGAGGAAGAGACAATTTTACATCTTCTGTGCCATTGTCCTGCTCTATCCAGATGGAGATTTGCTGTTCTAGGCAGAAAATTTTTTAACAAATTGGAAGATCTCTGTACCGCAGAGGTATTCTAAAATTTTTGAAAAGCACACACTGGTTTTAGGAGAAATAGGGAAGGATCCCCACGCGGTATCACAATGGGCTATGAGCCTGAGTGTGTCCCACAGGACAACCGCTTCAACCTAACCTAACCTAACACTTGGCGTAACGAAGATGTTTCATATCAAAATGAAAACCTTACTTTTAGGTTCAATTAGAGATGCCGCAACTATTGTATAATCACATAAATCTGCTGATCCGCTTGCTCATCTGCTGCATTTTGTAATGTAAAGTCTTATATTAATGAATAAATGTATAAATTTTAATTAAATAAATAATAATAATGAAATAAAATAAATAATAATAATGAAATGAAATAAATAATAATAATGAAATAAAATAAATAATTTCTAAATTTTTTTAATAATATAATTTAAATTTTTTAAATAATTTATTCAAATTCCTCGTCAGCGCTGCTGTTAGCTTTTCTTTAATTTTTCTGTGGCACTAATAATAGCAAATATCGTTAGGTTAAGATACGGTTAAGTTTGTGGCGTTAAGGCGTTATGTTACGTCAGCTCTAATTTAACCTTTTCGCTTTAAGCGTAGGTAGGCATTATCAAATTAAGTCGCCACGTGCACAAAACTATCAACTATTTTCCAACAATCCAGTTTTATTTTCCGTCTTATTTACTTATTGGCATTTTCCGTGTTCCTTTTATGTTTTTGCTTGCATTTTTGTTTTAACATCCTCTCACTCGTAGTTTTTTAACTTCTCATTTAATGTGTTGCACATTTAGTATTTTTTTATTATTTTTGTTGATATTTTTTGAATAACAATTAACTGCGCTTTTATTTGGTTTTTGCAATTTCATTTCATTTTATTTATGTATTTACTAGTTTTTTTGTTTTTGTTTTTATTTACTAATATTTTAGTTATGTATTTTCTTTTATAAATTATAATACATTTACTTTCTTACTTTCGTATAATTTAATTATACATTAAATAGTTTTCGTGTTTTATTGTTATATTCTTTAGCTCTATTATTTATTATTAACATTTAATGCATCAACATAAATACATATGTCACTCAAGCACATTTACTTTTACAAGCTATTAATTTTTATTTTTTTATTTAATTTTTATTGATTTGTTTTTTGTTTTTTTCTTCTGCATTATTCCCCTCATCTCTAAAACACTAAAAAGCTCTTCTTTTCCTTAGCTAAATATTTCTGCGATTTGTACCGCTCTCATCATTCAGTTAATTAAAACTCTCAAATCCACTTTCAAATTGAATTTTAATTATTGATAATATTTTTTATAACATTTATTTTTTTTTACCTTTCACGTGTATTTATTTACATAAATTCACTTCAACTCTCCATCAAATTCGTGCTGATCATCGACTGTTCATTCAGTATGCCAAACTTCTGGCTGATTAACAATTTTTTTGAAAATTTTTTGGGATTTTTTTCTAAATGATTTTTAACTTAAAAGTGTTTTTTATTGTTTTTACTGAAATTATGCGTCATTTTCACTCAATTTGGCTAGCTTATGCGTCCCTTTCATTCTGAAAATTACATGCAATTATTTGTGATGGATTCTTTGCACACATTTTTATATAAATAAACTACTCTATTTACACACACTCCACATAAAACTTGTATTTCTAGTTGCAGATTTTTCAATTATACATTTAACCTTTAGGTGTAAATTTTTTTTAACCGTAAAACTAGCTCAGCTATGCTTACACATTTTTTGTTTTTATCTTACAGTGTCCATATTATATTGTGAATTTGTTTTTATTCGTATTATTTTGGTCTTTATTTAAGTTCACTGTCAATTTAGGTTTGCCTTTATCTATTTGTTATTCTGTTTTTTAACACTTACTTAAATAAATATAAATATTTGTATTTAAATTTGGTTTTGTAAAAATCAGCCAGTTCTGTTTTTTTTTCTTTTTCGTTTTTTGTTATGAATTTGTCCCGTTGTCTTGTATTACTGTAATACCTAAACTTAAGACTTTACATTTGTGTTTACTTAAATAACTACGTACATATATTTGTTTTCCATTTTATACTAAATATATTTCTTATGTATTTTTTGTGTGAAAATAAATACAATACAACCAACACACCCTGTACACCGCGCTGACTATCCACCGGCTGCGTTTTACGCTGCCGCTGCTGCCATCGCCTCGGCAAACTGCCGTTCAACAGCTGGACACTCTCAGCCTTAACTGTTGTCGGCCGTTAGACAGCTGTTTGTTTTTGTTTTTTGCTTTTATATTATATTTTTATATTTTTGTTTTTGTTCAGCCGCCTAACAGCTGATCTCGGCGTGCTTATCCTTGTAACGGTCTTTGTAGCCCTGTATTGTGAAAGGCGCCGTATCGTCAGCTACCGCAGCGCCATTACCATTTACAGTCGCCGCACCATTCAACACGCTGCCGGATGGCCCATTATACAGCGCTGCATCGACCATGCCATTAATTTTTTCCCCACCACCATTTGGCAGCTCCTTGACTACATCTATGCCACTTGCGCCGGCCAGTTTATGCGGCGCATTCACCGACGACGACATCATCTGTATGTTGGCATAGGATGAGGAGGCAACTGAATTGCCAACACCACCTGCGCCAGCCTTGTGCTGCTGCAGACTTTTGGTGAGCGCCGCCGGATCAAGTGTGATGCCGTCCAGCTGCGAGGAGAATGATAGTGGCGGCTGTATGGTGGTCGGCGTCGGTTGTGGCGTATCCAAACTTATAAGTTTCGCTTCCTCTGCTTCGTGTACGGCGTGTTGATGATGATGTTGATGATTATTATTATTATTGCTGCTGCTGTTGTTATTGTTGTTGTTGTTATGATTGAGCATACTCATTTTGATGCCGTTGTGCATTATTGGTGAGGTTTGGCTGCTGCTGCTGTGGCCGCTGTTCACATTACAGGCGGCATTGGAAATATTATTGGTGACACTATTACCGTTAATGCTGCACGATGAGTCGTTGGTGGATAGCGGGCCAACGCCACCTACTGCGCCAGTCAGCAAAGGCTGATCGCTTTTGGAGTTTGGCAAAATGAAAGATGTTTCCCAGCAATCTTTGCCGCTTATATTCGTAGCATCCAGTTTTGCTGTACTTTTAGGTACCTCAGGCGAAGCGACAGCTGGCGGTGTGCAGATGTTGGCGCTGCTGGCTTTCGATGTGGTGGCTACGGCCATGTTGGCATTCGGTGCACAACCAGCAGCGCTGGCATAGTTCATCTTGGCAAGGAGATCTATTTTCGCACCGTTGGCCAGCGGTATCAGGTAATCCGAGGTGCCGGGCATGGGCAAGCATAATTCTTCGCTGCCCGTTGGGCGCACTGCAGCCGGATCTCGGTCGGTTGAGAGTGGACGAAAATAGCTTGGTGGTAGAGGTTCAGCCATTTTGCTTAGTTGAGCCTGTAAGCAAGTGGAGAGGAAAGGAAACGTGAATAAAAATAATAATAATGAAAAATGGATAATCTATGCAATGAAAACAAGGTTCAAGTCTCAGAAGTTCAATTAAGAAGAAACATTCCTTCTTCCTTCTCAAGGTTCAAGTCTCAGAAGTTCAATTTAGAAGAAACAGTCCTTCTTCCTTCTCAAGGATCAAGTCTCAGAAGTTCAATTAAGAAGAAACAGTCCTTCTTCCTTCTCAAGGTTCAAGTCTCAGAAGTTCAATTCAGAAGAAACAGTCCTTCTTCCTTCTCAAGGTTCAAGTCTCAGAAGCTCAATTACGAAGAAACAGTCCTTCTTCCTTCTCAAGGTTCAAGTCTCAGAAGTTCAATTAAGAAGAAACAGTCCTTCTTCCTTCCCAAGGTTTTAGTCTCAGAAGTTCAATTAAGAAGAAACAGTCCTTCTTCCTTCTCAAGGTTCAAGTCTCAGAAGTTCAATTAAGAAGAAACAGTCCTTCTTCTTTCCCCTCACTCCGCGCTTTAGTCTGCGATTTCGTACTTACGTCGATAAGTGCTATAATCCGATCTCTTAGACTAGTAAAGTCGGGGCGATCCTCTGGTGTGGGATTCCAGCAATCAGCCATAATGCGATAAATCTCCGTTGGACAACCGGGTGGTGCGCTTAAGCGGCCACCATTAGCAACCAATTTCATGACTTCGGGGTTCTGTAAACCTGGATATGGCATCATGCCTAAGCTGAAGACCTGCAAAATCAAATATTTCAAATAAAAATTTTCCAATCACTCGCCAATCTTTGCGATTCTCACCTCCCATAGTAGTACACCAAACGACCATACATCTGTTTTGGCTGTAAATATACCATCTACATATGCCTCTGGTGGCATCCATTTAATAGGCAGCATAGCCTTGCCACCCTTGCGATAATAGTCACTGCGATAGATGTCCCGCGCCATGCCAAAATCGGCAATCTTCACAATTCTTCCCGGACCTTTGGTGCTCAGCAGGCAATTACGTGCCGCTATGTCGCGATGTATGAATCGTTTACTTTCCATATATTTGCAACCTTCGGCTACATCTCGTGCGCTGTAGAAGAGATCTCCCATTAGCAACGTCGACGGACGATCCGGCTTGTTGCGTCCCTCACGCAAGAAGTTTTTCAAGTCGCCGCCAGATAGTAGCTCGAGCACAATAAAACGTGGATGCCTATCGAAGCAAACTCCGAGCAGAAGCACCATATTGGGATGATGGAATTTCGACATAATGGCTGCTTCCATTAGGAAGTCCTCCTCCGCTTGACGTGTAGACATTTCGGGTAAGGTTTTTACGGCTACAGGCAATTCCACGGTATCATTCATGTTTGCACGATGGAGTCCTTGATAGACTTCGCCAAAGGCGCCTTGACCGAGCGCCCTGCGGAAGTGTAAAGGAAAAGTAAGGTAAAGAAAAAAGGTAGAGAGAGGTGGAGGAGCGCATAAATTATATCAATAAAAAGTTCAAGCATAGCTTGTCTTTGCTTACTTTACGAGTCTTAAGTTTTCACGCGCGATTTGTGGCAGCTGCTTGACATCAATTTGCCCATTAAGTATGCCATCGCAGCCGTAGTTAGGATTAAAGTTAGTTAGGGTAGAGTCTTCGGTGTTGTGTCGCAAACGGCTGAGTTGTAGTTCCTGTTCCAGTAGCATTTTGTGACGCAGCTTGGCTTGCTTTTTACGCTGATATCGATTGTCTGGAAAGATAAAAGTGGGTTTCGTTTAAGAAATACTCGTACGTCAGTATGAACGCATATCTTTTATATAAAATGTAAAATATAGAGTATCCTTCGTTCTTTTTCAACTTACACAAAATAATAATGAGCGCTGTAAGAGCAGCGCCCAGTAACACAACCAGGAATATAAAGAATCCCATGAGATATGAGAAGGGTATGCGCTCTTCGGAAATCACTGCGAACAAAACAAAAATAGATTAGAAATTGAAATACTATAACACTGCCCGGCATTGAACTCCACTCCACTCCTTCCAGCTTACCCTCGCATGCTGTTTGGTTATCACGCTTTAGCCGCCAACCATCAGGACAAATACAGCGCACCGAGGAACGATATTCATCTAATGCAATGCAACGATAATCACAACCGCAACCCTCGATTGCCGGTATAATGATTACTGAACCGGCACCGCTGGTAGCACCTTCGTATACAACACTCAACTCCTTCAAGCTGCGACTGGTGCTGATGAATGATGTGCCACCCTCGCCATTGGATTTATTTAGGTACACATCACCACCGGCATAGCCACCGCCACCGCCACCAGTATTGCAACTACCGCCACCGCCGCCGAATCCGCCTTGCCCATGCTTATTTACAGTGCTTTCATTGTTACCCATTACTTCGACGTAGCAAGAATGACCGCCACGTCCACCTTGCAGCAAAGCAGCACCATACCTGGGACTCAACGCTTGGTCGACTTTGGCGCGCCAACCGCCACCTGGACCAGCGGTCTTCAAATTCACTTGGTCTCCGTGGATTTGTCCAGTAACGCCGAGGCGTATCGGATTCGGTTTTTGACCATGCTGGAAGTCTTCATCAACGTACTGCCCTATGCCCAGACCACCACCGCCGCCAGCTATCACCAGTGGCACAGCTTCGTTCTTAGCAGAGTTGAGCTGTGTGTTTGCAGATCAATTCATTAAAATTGAATTCACAGTATTTCAAATTTGTTGAACTTACCAGAAAAACGTAGGAGCCACCACCTCCACCGCCAGCGCCATTCTCAATATAAATATTCTTTACCATATGCTGTTTTGAACTGAAGCTGTATTTGCTCAAGTCCAATTCTGCATCGGGGCCGCAACCATCCTCTTTGACACTCAACGACTTAATGCAAGCATTTTCGCCCTGTTGGCCCACAAGTATATAGAGCTCCTCATTCTTGTGCAGCTCGAGCACAGCAACTGCCATGGCGCCACGCGACGAACCAACACCACCAGAACCGAGACCACCGCTGGCACCCTTAGCAATTATGCTGAAAAAGCAAAGCAAAACTATAAACAAAGAAACTCATTTTATCAATTAGGATTCACTCACGTATAGTAACCCTCGTGTGGTACTTTCCACTTCTGCATGCCCTTGTAGGAACTTTGATCTTCGACGATACGCACCTCCTTCAGTACATGGCTTTGATTATTCTCCTTGTAAGAGGTCTCACATTGCTGCTGTGTCGGTCCTATCATACCGCGCGTATCGCACGTTGTTAACTCTAGATCTGTATGAGAAAATCCAACGTTCTTATCTCGTCTTGCAAGTCGTTTGTGATTAAAATGCACTTACAGTGTTTGTGTTCATAGTCTCGATGTGACGGGCTGCGGAAATTGTGTCGTACATCCCAGTAGTTATACCCGTTGAGATGCTCTTTCGGTATGTTTATGCCAAAACATTCAGGACTTAAGGAAACATCATCGACAGCGACGTCTGAGAAGATGCGCATACCCATGCGGGCTTCAAAGTGTAGATAATATCTGTTGCGAAAATGAAAAATTATTTTAAAAATAATAGGAGAACTGAATCGCCCAACAAAACTACAAACAGTTATTGAAACTAGGTAAAAAGCATGGTCTGAAAAGGTAAAGGGTTTAGGTGAGAGTAGCAGAAGAAGCTTAGTACGATTGAAGCTTCTCCCCCAATTTGTGGTGTTTGTTGTTGTCCGACTAATAGAGAAACTTGCAGCCTCCGAATGGCGTATGGTTTTTATGAAAGTCTCTCAGTCTCAAGTCTCAAGTAAAAAATATTCTTATAGGTTGCCGTTGCTTGTCTAGAGGCGACCGATATGGGATACAACTTTTTCTGTAATTAGGTGTTTAATGTCGCCAGTGGGTTTCGTCCCTGTGATGTACCGAATGATAGTTATATAGAAAGTGAAGTCCAAAATAAACAAGACTGACGTCATAAAAATGTTTTTGATGGAGCTATCTTTCTAATCAATTAGTCCATTGGAAGTTACATCCCTGACATCAGCTGACTTCCAGTGAAAGCTTGGTGACATTCGGTTCAGTGGAAGCGAAGTTATTGCGTCTAAAGTGTCAGTATGTTTGTGCAATCAGTACAAAAATGAGTTTCGAACAAAGAGCTAACATCAAATTTTATTTTAAAATCGGTAAAACGGTAACCGAAACATTTCAATTGATGAAAAAAGTTTATGGCAATGATTGTCTAGCTCGTGTCAGAGAATCAGTAATCACCGCAAACTGCGTAAAAATTTTTCGTAGATTTATCAAAACTGAACCGAAATCGTCATTGAAATTCATGGAATCGGAGTTGAATATCTCCAAAACATCGATTTATGGCATTTTAACTGATCATTTTGGCTTAAGAAAGGTCTGTGCACGTTTCATTCCCCACAAATTAACTGAGGACCAAAAATTGCTCAGAATTCAACATTCGAAAGACCTCATTAAAGAGGCGAGAACTCCCTTTACACCATTGTAACTGGTGATGAAACGTGATGTTACCAGCATGAACCTGAAACTAAGCATCAAAGTGCCGAATGGAAGGCCCCAGACGTGGCACCACCCAAAAAATCGCGTTTGGAGAAGTCAAAAATCAAGTCGATGCTCATTTGTTTTTACGATTCCAAGGGGATTGCCCACAAGGCGCTCGCGCCAACGGTCCAAACCGTCAATGCAATTTGCTATATTGGCGTTTTGAAGCATTTGTTGCATCGCATTCGTCCTGAATACCGCGAAAGAAGAAGCTGGCGTTTATTCTATGATAATGTACCAGCTCATCGATCCACTCTTGTGATTGATTTTTTGTGCCGCGTCAGTCTCAAATGAAATGTTTTCTATGTAGATGAAGACCGTGTTTCGAAGTAGAAGAAAAAAGTTTCCGGTCTACAGCTGTCTCCACTCATCTACAGGTCTTCGCGGATGTATGAAACACATTTTCTGTAACATCAATATGAGCTCGAAATAAGAGTAGCCCGAAAATGCTGATAGAATGCAAATTATGCTGATAGATATTAAAGATTTGTGAATTATCGAAAACCGCATAGGACGGCGCGGAAAGATTATGATTGCTGCCCTTAGGAAGCAGGTAATGTGAATAGGACATATACCCCAAAGCGCTGATGAGGAGGTAACATCAGAGTTGGGTAGGGTGATAAGTAACTCAGGTTAGGGTGATAATTAACTCAGACGGGAACGCGTAACACAGTTGTTGAATCATGAATCGCTTCCTAAAGGTAAATCTGATATAGACAACATACTTTGGGGGTAGTGCTTGAATATTTACTTCTCTACTTTCATTAAACCCTTTCGCCACTCCCAAATTTCATACCCGTTTAAGTTATGAGTGTTTCGAAGATTTTATCTCATAAAATGCTTATACATATACTTAAACACTTACTTGGATGTGATGTTGGGCAGTAGGTATTCAGCGCGTAGCCAATCGCCGCCCTGGTTTTTACTGCTCCACCAAAGTGTTGTCGTAATATTCTCCTTCTCCTTCATCTCGACCACTGATAAATTGATGCTACCCGGATTCTTGCCGAATTGATGCACATAAAAGCGTACAACACACGAGTTTCTGTACGGTGAATTGGGGTTTCCATGCACCAGTGGCGGAGGATTGAAAGTTTTACTGATCATGAACGCATTACTGGCAAAACCGATCATTGAAGCCTTTTCCGAATTATTGATATGTTGATTCATATCAACGAGCATATAATAGCCACCGGTGGCATTCAGCAGATGTTCCTGTGTATGATCGCCATCGGGTCCGGTGTCATGTGTGGGTGAAGCACCAGTGTGACGCGACCAAGTGAGCACCGTTCTGCCCGAATCACGCCAACCACACCAGTCGTCTTCAAAGTCACAACGTCCGCCGTAAGGAATTTTATCTAAGTACATACGTGAAGAAAAGAACAGAGTCAATGAGAATGGCTTAAGCTTTGGTGATGTGAGAAAATATGTGATATGGTGTGCATGTTTCCTGCTTTTCCTAGTTTCAAAGTCGCTTGCAGCTACTTAGCATTTCACGCCTAATGAATGTCGCTCAAACGTGATTAACTTGACATTGCCACTGAACCACTATACCGCTCCACTGTGCGTCTGTGTGAGTATGCAGGCATTTGTGTAAAGCCCGTTTGTCTTAGCTAGCGCAGCGGTCAAGTAGCAATCAGCGGCATTTATGAAAATTATTTCAACAATAATAGCCGCTATCATTCAACAGCAACAGCACACAAATTCCACACTCTTCTTATAATACGAGTGCCCATATATTCTTATCTCTACAAGTTCTCCCTTTCACTTTGTTGATCACTTACCACAATTGAGCAACTCATCCTCGCCATCGTCACAGTCTCTGGTGATGTCGCAGATGCGCGGTAACGGTATACAAACCGGCACCTTATTCGCCATGCATTTTATTTGCGATGTGCTGCACTTCTCTGACTTGGTACCCTCTGGGAAACAATTTACCATACGTAAATTATCGATAGCCACATGCGCCTTCTGGATGTTGCCCATCTTTGGCACTACCTCGAAAATAATGCGAAAGTCACGTGTTATGCGTCCAAGGCGATAGAATTTACGACCCCATTGACGATAGTTGTCACCAACGATTTCTGCCGGCACCCATGGGCTCTCCTGCGAATGCATCGGTTCGACGACTACACGCGAAACTCCATGGCTCATATCGCTCTGATGCATGTACACTTCGAGGAAACATTTCTCCATAGTGGTGCTGAATTGTGGTGAAGTGAGATTCACCTGCTTAGTGGTGGGTAGTAGACGTGCGTATAGAAAGTGGCCTGTTGTGGTGTGGGTGCATTGAGTAAAGGAGGTTTACAATTTGATAAAAAATTTATGTTTGTACATACCATTCGCATCTTCAGTCGTGTCGGCGATTGGCCCTGGATATAGACCAGTCATATTCATCTTCACCAGCTCTTTGCCGTTTATCACTTGGAAACCATCTGGTAAATCTTCTGTCCATTTCCAAGCACAAGGCGTTTCAAATGTACATTTCACACCAAGCTGATCTTCAATTTCCGAAGAAGGGGCGTCAGTCTGTGTTTCATAGGGACTCTGTAAATTAACAAGAAGAAGAAACATTGTAGCAGGTTTAAGGAATTCGAATATTTAAAACAATGGATCGAATTTTAATGCAGAACCAAGTAAAGTAAATTAAGTTAGGATAAATTAGGTGAAGAGGTGTCACTTAGAGTGCTTGAGAGAAAGATACTGCCCAAGATTTTGGCGATTCAGGCGGTGGAACGATAAGTTGTATAAGCTTTACGACGACATAGACAGCGCAGCGAATAAAGATGCAGCGCCTACTTTGGCTGCGTCATGTCGTCCGAATGGATACAAACGCCCCGGCTCTGAAAGTATTCCATGCGGTACCAGCTGATGGTAGGAGAGAAAGGGATGGCTTAGCTTCACTTGGTGTTTCCAACTGGCGCCGGTTAGCAATACAAAGAAAAGGCAGGCACGCTTTGTTAAACTTGGCCAAAATCACATAATAGTTATCCCTGATTGGCGCAAGGAATAAAATAGATTAAATGGTACGCTCAATCGGCTAGGAAGCTACTCGTTGTGCTACTATTAAACGCGAGAGGGAAATTAACAAATTAAAGGACAATGACGATGAAGAGAGTTCCGCAGGCCGATAAAATTCACGCTTGACAGCTTCTCAGGCGTAGCTAGAAAGTGAGAACCAACATCTATGAATCTTAGCCACGTGAAGTGAAAGTATCTGAAGAGTAGATACTCCTTAGCCTTACAGTTTTCTGCAAACGTGGATAGTAAACAATAAACTTCGGAAAAGAAAACGCAAAAAATATTCATGACCTTTCGTTTCTTCATAAGTTAATAAAGAAATTAAAGTTAATAAAGAAACTCAGTAGAAGGTACGACAGAAACAATGTAGGAAGGTAATGCAAGAATGTGGATCGTTAGGCTACTAATGACGCCTACTTGTGGTAGTGGGGGAAACTGAGTCACATTTTTATTCTTCAGGTAACACCAACCGATTTCAATGACCTTTTCGACGATTAACCTGCTAGAGTGTGCCCCGGTTTGAACGTTCCTTACTGTCGGAACGAAATGATTGGAACCATAGCTTTGCTACTGTTTTCGATACCGTTTTTGGTCCATAAATAGCCAGAAAAGTTTTAACCACCTGCTTCACCTTTTCACATAGAAGAATGCATCGATTTCCTTCTTCTACCTCCGTTTTGGAATGCTTTCACATACAGTTGGTTTCCCCAATAGGCTTTAAGTCGTAGTGTAGAGTAACATCCTAGGATATGGCTTACTAAAGACATCTTGCGGGAAATGCTTGGAAATTTCCACGTCATCTCTTTTGTAGCAAATTTTGATTCCACGCGCCAGCCAAGCGAATATCTACCGTTCGACTACTCTTCTTTCCTTAATAGTAAAGATATCTACTTTAAGCCCTCCTACTCCCACACTAAACGAAACACTTGACTCCTGCTAAACATCAATATGGCTTCCATCCACCTCTGCGAGATAACTGTCTGAGGCTGTCTGATTTGTCGCTGCTCTTTTATGAGGAGCTTTTTCATTACAGGGATGCACTCGGATGTTTATCCTTGACTGCCGAGGAGTGGGTGCTGTCATAAAAAACTTTTTATCACGGCGGTTCGAACCTTAGCATTTTCGAGTGGTAGTCACACGCCTATCCATTCGGCTACCGCGGCCACCGATAGTGCAACGCATGATGATCCAGCGGCTCCGCTGGCTAGGATGTGTCGTACGAATGAATACCAATGCTCTAATCCTACGTCTTCCAAGTTGAGATTTATGCTATATACAAAGCAGCCAAAACGATGAGACCAATGGACTTACCTCCGGGAAACCTTACTATTGTTGATAGTCAAGCAGCGATTAAGGCACTAGCCTTAGCACGCATCAACTCAGGCTGTGTTAAAGAATGTATGAGGTCCAACTCGCTTATCCAACAACAAACCACTACCTTTTGTTGGGTCCCCGGCCACTCTGGAGTGAAGGGAAACGAAAGAGTGGATGAGTGTGCAAGGAAAGGCTCTGAGCTTGACCTTCAGCAATTGGTAGTGGACATAAGCACTCCTCTAAGCGTAATCGCGGAAATCAATAGAAGGTGGTCTCTGACTACTAACTGTAGGGTCTCCGAAGCGCTCTGGCAAAAACTGAATCTTAAAAGGACAAAATATCTGCTTGGATTCAACAGATCAACTACCAGCGTCCTCACAAGTGTTATAACGGGTCACTGCACTATTGGTACCTTAGCCAGTAGAATGGATGTACCTTACAATGACTTCTGCAGGAGTTGTAGAGATGAAGAAGAAATTGAGTCGGTGCAACACCTGCTCTGGGAATGCCCTGCACTTCAAAGAATCAGGGTTAAATATCTTTTCGATTATTTCTTTGACGACCTGGGAAATTTGCTAAATGCCTCACTGGAGGGACTAGTTACCTTCTTAAAAAGATCTAAGTGGTTTAAGCGCCATAGTTAGAGGATGGGAATCAAATGCACGTATCACAATGGGCCTTATAGCCACCGACTGTCTTGTCTTAGTCAAGCAACCTGGCTAACCTAACCTAACCCTACGTATTCGATGGAGTTCATACTGGTGGTACTAGAGGAAGAGCAAGTCAACCTTTGCATGGGAACAATCAAGTGGAGAATGGTTGGACTTCAGTTAATATTTCCAATCGGCGCCGGTTAGCACGAGGAAGAGACGTCTGACGCGCTTTGTTGCACTCAGGAAAATTGATTAGAAGGTTATCGCGGCATTCAAGAAGATCGCGGGCAAGTGCAGGAGTCTCTGGTATTAAGAATTTCCCCACTGGGTCTAAGTGTAACTCTATCCCAGATAAGGGGAAGATATACAATTTTTACCTAAGCAAACCTTCGCTGCTGCCAGCTTTTTGGTGCTTTTGGGGTGCCGCACCTGAAGTAGATATTTCTTCATCAATATACGCAAATACTAGTCAGCATATTTCTGGGCTCTCTAAAGTTCCATGCCTTGTTACAAATTTAGTCAACGAATCATTCACTTTAATTTCGTTTACATTTTTATCAACCACTAATTATTTGATTGCAGCTGATGATCACACATGCAAGCTGTACGTACTACCTCCATGCATATGTACATATGTATGTATGCATATACATATATACATAAATGTAAGGAAATTTTAAAGCTATTGAATCTCGCAACTCACTATCCCCACATCTGCCTATTCAATGCATCCAACAACTGCTCTACTATTTCTGTCACCTAATTGATTGAATTAAGCTTATTTCTCGCTTGGAGCAACCAACTACGACATTGCTGGAGGAGCTGCATGCCCTGGCCAACGGTGAACAACGGAAGGCAGAAATCTGGAGAGGCGCAAATAATTTACGCTTTAATTTAAAATAGCAATAACGTCACTTTCTTTTTTCCTGCAGCTGTCACCCTAAGTTCAACGCAGACTCGACTATTTTCTTGCTAGAAAAGTATGCAAATATGTATGTAGGTATGTATGTATTTAGGTAAAGATGTAGGTATGCACAGGGTATATGTGTATGTAGCCTGCCTTTGGATTTGTCTGTTGTCTATGGCACGCGGCTGCTCATTAAAGTGACAGTTGCAACATGTAATGCGGTTGTGTTGCATATAGCGCGGCCTGACGTGGTGACGTCGCGACGGTAAAGAGGTAAATGTTTTAAGTTCATTTCCGTTAAGTGATTACGATGCGGCTGTACAGTTGCAGCAGGCCACAAGCGTATGGACGCGCCAATGCGAAGAAAGTATGTAGGGGCAGGAGAGCGGGTGTAAAAGTTGGATGAGGAGGAGATAAATCAGAGTTTCGGGCGGATATAATGGATGGATGGGCACTTGTTTGGTTGGGTGAAGAAGGTGGCGCTGACTGCGCAGAGAAATTGCAGCTGCTTGATAGTTACTAAATATACACTACGAGTTCTCTGCGTTTTCTTTCATGCAATTGTATTTAAATACGAAAGTATGTTTTCGTGTTTGTTTGCAGTTGATGCTTGGCGGATTTGCGATGTATTTTTAAACACAACTCACCGATTTGGGCGCTGTATTGCGCATTTTCTCTTTGATCACTTCCATTGGATCTCTGTGCTCGTCCACCTCGATATCGTCGCCATCGATATTGCCATTAGTGACACCACCATCCGGTTCATCGGCTTGTCCTTGCGGCGTGAAGCGTTGCTTATTCAATTTTCGTATTTCCGAAATTGAATTGTACGATTTTTTTGGACTCATGCGCAGCGGCTTGTCGTCGACGGTGCCTGCAAGCGAGAGTGTAAACAAAATACGCGTATTTCATTTAATTTACGGTTAAAGTTACGATTTGCTGCTCACTTACCTGGTTGATTGGCAATGAATTGTGGCGGAAATTGTGTGGCATAAACTGTGCCTACACCGGGCCGCATTTGCTCGCCATAGCGTTCAGCCGGTCCCAAGCTGCCCAGTCCATCGATCTTGCCTATTGAAGAGGTTGCCGAATAGGAGGAATAGCCTGCACTATTGCCGCTTATGCCACCACCCGGTCCACCTATCGACGGCTTCATTAGCTCCTTGCGCAACGATTCGATACCACGTCGTCCGCTACCCCGATCCGGTCGCCCAATACCCGAACCAAGTCCGGACAGATTTAGTCGGCGGCGGTTATTATCACCGCGCCCACCACGCCCACCCAATGGCGGTAGGCGTGTACCATCTGTGCCGTCGAAGTCATCATAGAGCGGCATGCCACGTTGCAGCATTGTCGCCATCGTCGCTTGTGGTATGGGCATATCGCGTATGCGTCCATTGCGCAATTGTTTACCGCTGCCCAAATAGTTGTGCTGCTGCGCGGCGGCGATCGAATTGTAATTGGTGTGATTGATTAATGGCCGCTGGCATTCGACCGGCGTTAGGATGGTGGTCCAGCTGCTCAAAGCCAATAAAATGAGTAATGTGCCGAGCAGAGTGTGTGACGATGGAAACAACAATTGCGGCGACAAAGCGGTAAATTTCGTTGTGGCGCAGTGTTGCATTTTGTGATGAGTGGAGAGCGCGCGGACGAGCTGGCGTGAGATTAGCGCTAAGAGCAGCGCAAGATGTTTTTTAGTTGTTGTGTTTTTTTGGTGATGTGCGCCGATTGTTAATTTATATATTTTTTTTTCGTAAGCCTTTGTTTTCTATTTCTTTAGTTACTATTGGTTTTGTTTTTTTAATGACTATTTCCTGTTATACAAATTTAACACTTTCAAGTCTTTAGCATTAACTGTATTGGTGATTTGTGTTTAGCTTTTAAATTTATTCCAACACTTTGGCAAAGCTTTCGACGGTTCGGTTGGTACATTTTTCAGCATTTTAATGTTTGTTTCTCTTATTAGTTGTTTTTGTAGTGTTTTTTTTTTACTTTCTCGTAGTCTTTAAGGACTTGCCACCGCTATGAGGTGTGTGAGCTTAGGGCATGGCATGGATCATGGATATCGTCATGCCTTCAATGTTGTTGTGGCTGATTTCCTGTATGGAACCATTGTTGGTATCAAAAAATGGGTAAATCTGTAATGAGGAAAAATACAAGATATTAAAGAAAATTCATTGAGGTAACTAATTTATGAAATATAGGGTGATTAAGTTTCAAGAGCCGATGTTGATTTTGAATAAAATACATTTTTTTTAGGAAATTATTGTCATTTCTCCTTATTATGATAATATTGGTATGGCTCAATTACGTATGAAACAAAATATCGGCCAAAATATCCATCCGATGGTCCAAATTTTCGATGACGCTGAGGCATAATTGAGGTTCTATGCCGTTAATGTGCCGAATTATCTCATCCTTTAGCTCTTGAATTGTTGCTCGCTTATCGACGTACACCTTTTCTTTCAAATAACCCCAAAGAAAGAAGTCCAACGGGGCCAAATCACATGATCTTGGCGGTCAATTGACATCGCCTCGAAATTTTTCGCGCAAAAGAGCCATTGTTTCGTTAGCTGTGTGACAAGTGGCACCGCCCTGTTGAAACCACATATCGCCACACCCATATCTTCCAATTCGGGCCATAAAAAGTTCGTAAGCATCTCACGATAGCGAACACTATTCACAGTAACTGCCTGACCGGCCTCATTTTGGAAAAAATACGGCCCAATGAAGCCGCCGGCCCATAAACCGCACCAAACAACCACTCTTTGTGGGTGCATTGGTTTTTCGGCAGTCACTCTTGGATTATCATTCGCCCAAATGCGGCAATTCTGCTTATTGACGAATCCACTCAGGTGAAAATGTGCCTCATCACTGAAGTCACGAAGTGCGCGATATGCATTTTGATTTGAACGCCCTTTTTTATAATAAGCCTGAATAACTTTAACGCGTTGCTCGATTGTGTATCTTTCTATGGTTCAAATTGAATTAGTCTGAGATTGAAAAGTGTCAAATGAAACGCAGAAAAAAGCTTGACGTTTAGGTATGGTTTACATGCAACATCGGCCCTGGAAATTTAACCACCCTTTGCAAAAAAAAAAAATTAATTTAATTTTCAAATAATTTTGAGCTTTTTATTCAGGATTTTTAGAATTACGAAATATTGAGTATGCAACTTTATAGTCCATTGAATTTTGGTATTAAAAGTGGAAATCTAAATTGAGAAGTTTTGCCCATTTATTGGGTTTTCATTCAAATTTAATAGTTTATTTCATGAAAATATAACTGATTTGACTATAAAAACCTTTTAAATCAAAAGTTCATAATTTGGGAAAACTAAAAAAGAAATTTAAAAAATTTTTATAAAAATCTTCAAAAAATTAAAAAAAAATCACTTTGCAATAAGAATCTTTAGAAAATTTTCGTTTAAGCATTTTTATAGTCCATTGAATTTTGATATAAAAAGTATAAGTTTTAAGAGGCTGAAAATGCGCTTTGCTGTTTAGTAACTCACATTACTCGTTTTATACTTTCCCCACAAATTTGTGTAATTTCCAAATATATGGTATTATTTTGTGTCCGTACACATATTTTTGTAGGAGCTTCAAAGTTTTAAAAAGTGAAAGTTTTAGCATACTTAAAAATTTGTTTGGCGAAACCAAAGAAACAACTCTAGGCTGCTGGAGTGACAGTCCGCGGCCGGATATAAGTCCGGGTCATTTCGATAACGTAGAACCGACTGTCGTGGCTATACTGCTTTTGTTACAGAAGCTAGGCTGCAACCTTCGAAAGAGAAATTTTCACGTTTAACAGCTGATGGTGCCGCTTGGCACGTACGCGTTTCTTCAATAGTAGCGGTAGTACTATTTTTTAATAGCCACACCTCTTATAATGAGCATATCCCTATACCTCTCTGCAAGCCACCCAGCTCATATATATTCAGTCCAACTTCTATTCGAAAGAATACCTAACTTACCATACCAACAGTCAACTACAAGTAACTACAGGGCGGCTTTCGCAGAGTTTAAAAACTGTGAAATAATTGAAAGTAAAAAATAAGCCGACGTAGCCGAATACGTAGTGACCGGGCTCGAACCCCCATGTATGAAACACTAAATTATATAAAAAGTGTTTTCTAAAAGTGGTCGCCCTTCGGCAGGCAATGGCAAACATATAAATGTATTTCTGCCATGAAAAAAACGACTTCACAAAAACCACCTGTCGTTTGGAGGCGGCATAAAATTGTGGGCTACTCCATTTGGTGGGAAATCGTCAAAACGCGCACTATAAATAGTAGGAGGAGTTCGGCCAAATACCCAACAAAGGGCGTAAGTAGTGAATACGAGGTGCATATGGTGTATATACAGGGTGCATACGGTAGTTGAGGGCTTGCATATATGTGGCTATAACTTCACGAAACCATTATTTTTCTTTTCGCACTTTTTCAGATAACTCCTGAAGTACTACATCTTTACTCAGAAAATGAAGATACTTGCAGTTTTTGTCGCTTTATGCGCAAATCACACCGATTTAGAAATCTTAAATTTTCTTAAGTGCCCCCAATTCGTTCGTTCATAGGGTTCGCTGTGAATTGGTAGGCGGCTATGCAGAATCAGAATCGAGGAACATTCTGAGACTGTCCGATCTCCGGAATTTATTCAACAAGTGCAACTAATCGTTGACGAACACCCTTCAAATATAATGAGGACCCTTGCGAGGCATCTCAGTGTTTCTGAGGGTCTTATCCGTTGAGTTGTCAATGAAGACCTTGTGAATATTTTTATTGAATGATAAAATATAAGAAGTTCGTGCAGTTTCATTACATTTTATTCAAAATAAAGGCTTATTAGTTTTACACTCAAGTTGCCTTCACATACCGTATGTACCCTGTATATATTGTATGTTAAATGCGATAAATATCAGTGATCGTCCACTGCACTCATCTGAAATGGTCCCCTGTGGACTTTTCTTTTTCTCTAAAGCTTATATTACCCATATATTTTTGGTAGTAGCTCTGAGCCCACTGAAGGTATAAAAATACGCTGGCATATAGGGGCGATACTGTGTGGTGTGTTCAAAAATAAATAATAATAAGAATAAAAATATTTACAAAAAATCAACAAAATTCTGAACAAATTTAACAAATTTTGGCATTGTGTTATGAATCTGTAGGGTAACACTTTCTATGCGACAAAATACATTATTAAGTTTAAAGAAAAGTTTTTGAGTTTTTATATTGATAAATTCAGAACTGAATTGCCTGCTTTCTTTTAATTATAGCTCGATTTCAAAATCAGGTCCTGAGGTGCTAGGAAAAAGTAATATTTAAGCGCGGTAGTGGGTGTATTGTGGCGTACTGTACTCATTATTTTGAATATTTATTAATTTTTTTACTTCACTTTTACACGAATTATAATTTTCTTAAACGCGCATACATATGTATTTATGTACACACACACACACATTTTGCCTCGAAGTATGCAATTCTTTCCCAGCTGCTTTTTTTCAATGAAATCAAGCACATTTCAATTGCTTGCCTTTAGAGGAATATTTTTTTTAAGTAAGTGTAAGAAAAAGTAGCACAAAAAAATTAACTAAGTTTTCACTTTTTAGCTAAATAATTTATTTTAAATGTTTGCCTACTTTTTAAATATATTTTTTTTTTAAGCTTTTATAGCACATCCTTTGAAACGGTCAGAGGGTCTTCCAGCACAATAAATTTATTCCAAATATTTTTAATGAAAATATCACATATTACACTGAAACTTATCCACCGGATACAT